>SJYV01034224.1:1034978-1109698 GCA_006410875.1 Neotragus pygmaeus | reverse complement strand
GAAAGAGGTGAATGCTGACTGTCGAATGAACAGAACCCAGAAGGGTGACTCCCCTGTGATTCAGTCCACTCTTCCTTTTTAGTCTGGCCAACTGCCATCAGATCAACTCTAAAATTCCTATTGAGAAGAAAAAAAAATTGAGTTTGGATCCAAACTGAATCCATCTATGGCTGATGCATTTGCCGAGTATTAGGTCAGTTCAGATCAGTCGCTCAGCCGTGTCCGACTCTTTGCGACCTCATGGATGGCATCACACCAGGCTTCTCTGTCCATCACCAATTTCTGGAGCCTGCTCAAAATCATGTCCAGTGAGTTGGTGATGCCATTCTACCATCCTATCCTCTGTCATCCCCTTCTCCTCCTGCCTTCAATCTTTCGCAGCATCAGGGTCTTTTCCAATGAGTCAGCTCTTTGCATCAGGTGCCGAAGTATTGGAGCTTCACCATCAGTCCATCCAGTGAATATTCAGCATTGGTTTCTTTTATGATTGACTGGTTTGATTTCCTTGCTGTCCAAGAGACTCTCAAGAGTCTTCTCCAACACACAGTTCAAAAGCATCTGTTTTTCGGCCCTCAGCTTTCCTTATGGTCCAACTCTCACATCCATACATAACTACTAGAAAAATCATAGCTTTGACTAGACAGACCTTTGTTGGCAAAGTAATGTCTCTGCTTTTTAATATGCTGTCTAGGTTTGCCATAGCTTTTCTTCCAAGGAGCAAGCATCTTTTAATTTCATGGCTGCAGTCACCATCTGCAACGATTTTGGAGCCCAAGAAAATAAAGTCTGTTACTGTTTCTATTGTCTCCCTGTCTATTTGCCATGAAGTGATGGGACTGGATGCCATGATCTTTGTTTCCTGAATGCTGAGTTTTAAGCCAATTTTTTTACTTGCTGAGTATTGGATATGATTAAATAAACATGAAGTCAGGCAATTATTCGGACTTGCCTGTCAATTCTTAACATTTTAAGTAAGCCAGTTTCTTTCCAATGATTTCAGAAAAACTAACAAGCTCTCAATTGCAACAACATTTCAGATACAGACTTTGGGCTTAAAATTTATATTGCAAATAAAAGGCAGCAAATGAAATTTAGGATGCTGTAGATTATGAGTCAGCATGGGAGAGAGTATGGATGGAGTCTCAGAATTCTTAGATTCTTGCTGTGTGGTTAGTCGCTCAGTTGTGTCTGACTCTTTGCAACCCCACGGACTGTCACCTAACAGGCTCCTCCGTTCATGGGGATTCTCTAGGCAAGAATACTGGAGTATTCTTGGAGGCTGCCATGCCCTCCTCCAAAGGATCTTCCCAATCCAGGGATCTAACCCAGGTCTGCCACACTGCAGGAGGATTCTTTACCAGCTGAGCCACAAGGGAAGCCCAAGAATACTGGAGTGGATAGCCTATCCCTTCCTCAGGGGATCTTCCTGATGCAGGAATTGAACTGGGTTCTCCTGCATTGCAGGTGGATTCTTTACCAGCTGAGCCACCAGGGAAGCCCATACAAATTCTTATTATTTTGCAAGTTGTTTGGATTTTGAGTGCTGATTTGCAGCACACAGCTGTACCATCAGAACAAGAAAATGAAGGTGCCTGGGCCTTCTTCCTTTCAGGAGGACATTATTAACACCCTTTTACCTGTATTACCATTCTCACTATGTTATGAGACATGAAGGATGGGAATTACCAGCTTCTCCTTCAGACAGAAGCACCAGGTCCCAGCTAGGAGACACCTCCTTCCCTTTCGTTCTCTCTTCTAACCCCTAAACATCTCCCAGTGAGACTGGTCCTTCACTCTGAAGTCAGCAGTACCGCAGATACGCTGCCAGGTCCATCACAAGAAAAACTCCCTGGGATCTGGTGGGAAACCCGGCAAGGCCACCTTTCTTCTCGCCTACTTGGGAGGACAGTGACGATATTAACGACTGCCATTTATTGGATGTTTACTCGTGCCAGGCAGGATGCTAACCTTTATTGTCACATGCAACCTACTGTATTTTTCACGGGAGCCCTGAGAAACACAATATATATATATGACACATTCTTATCATTGGTTAACAGACAAGAAAACACCAAAGTCAGGTCATGTTTAAAGGTCCCGCAAACTCGGAGCTGGGGCACCCCCTTGACCCTCACTCTAAGCCCTCAGACCCCAATCTCCCCCATTTGGGCTGGTTTTCTTTTTGTTTTCTTGAAGTTTCTGACCTCAAATTGCTGGGGTCGTTATCTGAAGAGCTCTCTCCTTCCTTTAGCAAAAGCGCACAAAAGACTATTACAGGAATGGTGGCAAGCTGCTCAGCTCACGAGGCACTTCAAGGCAGGGAAATATTTCTTGGCGCTCTGATGCCTTCTGAAGGATCTGAGACTGCAGAAGGCAAAAGTCCTTATTTGGAAAAGACAGAAAACCATTACCAGAGGACAAAATACCACAAAGGAAATGAGAAGAGCAGGAAAGTTATAGTGGGACACTTTGGCGGAAGGTACAGCCGTGGAAGTCAGAGCTGCCTGGGAATCCAGACAGCCAGGCACGGAGTGGGAGGCCAGGGGGCAGCTGTCCAGCCCCGCACCGCACTGTCCAGGGCCCCGAGGCCCGCCCGGGATGGACAGGGACTGCCAGCACACCCAGCCTAGCAGACACCACTTTCTCCTGCAAGAAGAAAGAACACGATGACGAAAACGACAGGTCACTGCACAGGCAGATCTGGGGACTTGGACACATCCGTGCTCTGTAACAGGGCTGGTGGATTCATTTTAAACCTTAGGGACACATGCCTTCAGGCCTAGTAATCAGAAAATTGCTGGTTAAAACATGTACCAGTACTGTGCTCTCAGCTGGACATCACAAAATGAACTAAGGAGGTTAAACTGCAGGTTATTAATAAGCAGAGAGAAACATGGAAAATCATGATCATTGCAAGCCCAAAATGACGACTGCAGCGAAAAGTGTGTTTCCCAAACTGTAGAAATCCTACCTCTCAAAGTGCGCATACACACACAGGCACTCAGTCACACCACCAAGCATCATATGAATACTGCACTGGAACCCACATTTCAGAAGCTTCTATTGACTCACTTAGCAGGTAATCAATAGGGCCCTTGGGCATTCATGAAAGCTGAAAATCTGTAGAAATGCATGCCATTTGCTGGTCAGAACTTAAGATAAAGTTTGTGTCTTTTAAAAAAATACTCTGTTCCTGGCTCCCACTGGTCTACTAGGAAGAAATATATCCATCCATCCTTTAAGAGAGGCACATTATTTCCTCTTCTGATGAAATAATACAGAAGAGTTGGCTTCCCAGGTAAAGAATCTGCCTGCCAGTGCAGGAGATGCAAGAGACATGGATCGAATCCCTGGGTTGCAAAGATCCCCTGGAGTAGGAAACGGCAACCCACTTCAGCATTCTTGCCATAGAAAATCCCATGGACACAACTGAATGACTGAACACACCCACACACAATACAGAAGAGTTAGAAGTACTTTGAAAAACAGACTGAAAAAAATAAATGATATATTTAAATGTTGCCCCCTTTTCAGAGAACATTCACTTTTTTTTTCTAGGTGCATGTAACGTGAGAAAATACTTAGCACCCAAACAAAAAGAGCCTCAGGAAATGTTCTGATTAACCTGAGATACCATTTCATAATCTGCCACACACCCTTTGGACTTTCTAATATGACTTGAGTATTATACTAAATAATAGACCGCACTTTATACTATTCAAATGTATGCACATTATTTGTCAAAATTAGGGAATATAAACTTAAGATGAGTGCAGACAGTCTGTACAGATTAACAACAAAAGAAGTGTCAGTAAAAATTAAGCTCCAGTTAACATGCATTGATGGAAAAGTGAATCGGTGTCGACAACTGATTTGCAAATGCATCAAAAAAATGGTAGTGGAGAATATAGGTGGTGACTATATAGGTGCTCACTAGAAAATTCTTTAAAGTTTGCTATATGATTGAAAACTTTCATAATATTTAGAAGAAAAACATGCAAGTTTCCAATTTCATTGAGAATAGATAAAATTGTATCACCATTATAAGTGATTACTAAACAATTTTAATCACATGAGAAACTTTCCATAAAATGCCAACCCTTGAAATGCAGGATGAAAAACATAAATTTAATATAATCTCATCTAGATTAACTATTTTTGTCTTTGAAATGTTTGGAAGCAAATGTTACTATAAGATGCTACCAGTTCTTATCGGTGGGTGGTAGAATTATGGGTGACTTCATACTTTCCTTTATAGATTTAAAAAATTTCTCTGAGTCAAAATGAATATGCTACTGTTTTGAGTCAGAAAAGATGCTATATTTGGAAAACAAGAGAACTGACTTGCGAAGCAAACATCCCCCGATACACCTAATGCTGTAGTGGACAGAGCTGACGGACTGGGAGCCCTGAAGCCAGAGAGAAATGATAAGGAAGTGGAACAGGAGGATTAGACCCGTGCAGGATTAGTGCTGTGCTGCCAGAGCTTATCAAGCACAGCCTCACACGGAGGACAAGGAAGGGCCAGACGGACATCTGGGGACAGCAAATGGCTCCAATCGTAATCACCCTGCCAGGCTGATGGCTTCTGTCCTAGAGGCTCCCTGCAGACCAAGGCCAACCTGCTAAGCCACGTCTGCCCGGAACTCTGTTATCTGGAGCTACTGCTCAGCTCCAAGAATCACCCACCAAAAGGCTCTGAAACCTCTGATATCCCTCTCCTCGCACTCTGCAAACAAAGCCACTTCTGCCCCTGGGTACGTCTTCAGTCATTCTCATCGACTGTCATCTCCAAGCCGTGCCTACCCGCATTCCCATCTCTGCCACCAAGGCACGCTCTGAGTGACTTAAGGGAGGGAGGGGTCACCTGCACCCCGACCTCGTGAACCTTGCGGTTTGGTCAAAGGCTCTCTGTATTCTCTCTCTGAGCCTCCGGCACCTTCGGGGAACCTCGGATGACTCAGTTAGCCAAGACTCATCACTGCGCCAGGGGAAGAGGGAAGGACGCTTCTTGCTCTCGCCGTGTGTGAACAGCCCTGGAGGCGGCTAGGCCTGTAGATGGAGCCCCAGCAGTGAGTGCTGCGGAAGTAACGTGCCTCCAGCTGAACGAACCCAGAACTCAGGATGGGCGGAGCAGCAGAGGGACCACGGCCCTGCTCCCCTGGCCCAGCCTGGCCCGTGGAAAGTCCTCCAGTGGCTGGAGCAGCTAGGAGCAGGCCTCCAGTGGAAGACTGAGAACAGCCCTGGTTCAGGTGATTAAAAGCAGCCAGTTTTACTGTCTGTTCAGTGCTGTAAGAAGCTGCACATCCCCCCTCCCCTGCCCTGAAACTATGCATTTCTGCCAGCACATGAAGGCATAGAACTTCCCAGATAGTCTCTATAAGCCCGATCGGCTGCCAGACCAGGTTTTTACACTGCAGCCCCTCCACAGCCAAGGTCAGAGCTGCCACCACCTGCAAGTCCCGCACCAGACCTTGGGCTCTGACTCAGTGACAACGTCGCAAAGTCCCAAGGGGGGCCCTGAGGTGCTCACTGAGGACAGCTCTCCTCTCCCCAAAGAGGACAGCCGGTGTCCTGCTGAGGGCGGAGCACCAAGGGTGAGACCCACAGGATGGAGCTAGTCTGAGAACAATGGAGGTGGCCCCGGAAGCGTCGCTCCGAGGCGTGGCCCTGGGAACACGTGCCCCTGCAGTGCTCACTACCTGCGTCCATCTTTTGTGCAGGGTCTGCTCTGCGCTGTTAGAGCCTCTGCAGTCTAGCTGCCTGTCTCCTAAACGACCAGCCTCTCCCATGAAATGCCTGGAGGAGAAAATCCGGTGTTAGATGTCTACACGCAAGCCATCCGAACTGAGACGATCTCATCTAGGTATGCGTGTGCTCAGTCATGTAGGACTCTTTGTGACCCCGTGGACTGTAAGCCTGCCAGGCTCCTCTGTCCATGGGATTCTCCAGGCAAGAATACTGGGGTGGGCTGCCATTCCCTTTTGGGTATAGAGGGTAAGAAGTTCTTGACTCAGACTCAGGGAGCATCTTATGAAGATGGCTCCTCTGTGGACTGCATGTGAGCCCATTTGTGCAGTCAAGCCAGGTTCTAACAGCTTCCGAGTTGACAGAGCAGAGGCTTGATCAGGAAGCACCATCTGCCTGAAAGCTTCATCCTTCGTCCTCCGCAGATGCATCTCCCCTGGCCATTTCTGCTGGGACAGGTGATCGATTATCCCTGACGAGCATGCACGCCTGCCCTGCCCAAGGATGACAGCAGGTGTGCCATGACATGCCCTTCTGCCCTCTCGATTCCCTGCTTCTGCCGTTCAGCAAAACCACTCCCACCTGAAGGAGACAGGGGTAGGGGAGAGTGATGTGGGCCCAGACCCACAGCAGTGTCGGCACCACACCAGGATGGGAAGCAGGACGAGGAGGAAAGCAGGGCTTGAAAGGCTGCCCAATGCTCCCGGGACACTGGAGGACGGGGGAAACGGGGACCCCCGTTCCACCTGGGCTTGCCTTGACCACCACTGCTGTCCGGAGGCGAGGATGGAGCCAATGGGAGCTCGGGCTTGAGGGTCTCTGCTCTGTCCATTACACACAACTTACATAAAAAGGAAACTCTGATACGCGGACGAACCTTGAAAACATCACCCAGGTGAAATAAGCCACACAAAAACCAAGCAAGTACTATATGAGTCCACCTATAGGAGATTCCCAGACCAGCGCATTCGTAGAGATGGAAAGTGGAACACAGCCTCCCAGGAACTGGGCGGGAGGATGAAGGTGTGGCGGGGGGAGCGGGGGAGATACTGTTTAATGGGTACAGAGTTTCCACTGGGATCATGAACAAGTTCTGGAAACGGTACTTTGTGAATGTATTTAATGTCACTTAAAAAGGACTAAAATTGTAAATCTGATGTTATGTCTATTCAACCACAATGAAAAAAATAATTATATTCAAACAGGCTTCCCTGGTGGCTCAGACAGTAAAGAATATCCAAAACAGTCTATTTTAGGAGCCATGATAAAGTACCTCCAATCAAATCTGTGGGTTGCTATAGCTTATATTTTTGGGTGTCCCTCTGAGGTCCCTTGATTGATTTCATGTTCCGTGTGTACATTACTATACATTCTTTTTCTCCTTTTATGGCCAAGAAGCTAAGATTAGCCAGCACTGCTTTTTTAACCTGTAAAATACACATTCAGATGGACTCAAATTGTTTATAAGTGTGTTGAAGGCAGCTTTTAAACTGTGACCAAAAACCTAGCAAGTTTTTCTCTCCAAGGGCCTTATATTAAAAAAAAGGTGGGGGGCAGACATTAAAAAATTCATTATGTCTCAAAGGTAGTTTCCCTCTACTTATGTTTCAAGTCACCGTATTTTAATCAACATCACTACTACATGCATGGTTTCTTCATAAGAAGTCAATACGTTTTCTTGGTGATAATTTATTTGTAGAAAAAAATATCTAAATTTTACCAGAAAATATGAGTGGGAGAAATTTTTATTTTTTCACAGGACTTCAAAATCTTAAAACTCAGTAAAGGCAAAGCAGGAGTATCTTTCACAATATTTTACATTTGCTTCTTGTACACACACACACACACACACACACATTTTTCTCCTCATGGAAGTACAGGGAGAAAAAAGAATGGATGGAGTAAAAAAAATTGGCAAGAATGAAGGGAAATGAATCCGGGCCTTACGCTGTAGCCCCACACAGAGCTCCAGCTGACATCACGGACCTTATNACACACACACACACACATTTTTCTCCTCATGGAAGTACAGGGAGAAAAAAGAATGGATGGAGTAAAAAAAATTGGCAAGAATGAAGGGAAATGAATCCGGGCCTTACGCTGTAGCCCCACACAGAGCTCCAGCTGACATCACGGACCTTATCCTCGGGGGTCAGAGAGATCAAGGTGGGGACCCTAGTTTCTGATCAGGAAGTTGGGCAAACCTGATGAGGTGCCAGTACGCCCACGGGTGGGTCATCATGCAGGTATCTGGATCTGATGACGAGTTCCATCAGAGCCGGAGTGATCAGCGTCTCTCCCCTAGAACCTCCACGAGGGAGGGCGGGGTCACTGTTCTCATCTCAGATGTGAGGGGACCTCAGAGAACCTGTGTTGCAGGGCCTGCACCATCTCAGCCCCTGCTGCTCTCTGCGGAGGGCCACCTGGGGGGGCCCATCACTCTCTGGCTGCAGGTGGCCTGGGAGGCCAGGCCTTGCTCTGGAAGAGGACAGGACAAGGGCCGGTGCTCTGCTCCTGACAACTTGGGGCTCAGAGGGACCAGGGGCAATCTGAGTCGACCAGAGTCACTTCCCGCTCACCTCTCATACGGACGGGAAAAGAGTGCACTATGCAACGTGCCCAGTGAGCAGACCAGAGCCCCCTGCGAGGGGCCCCTGGGTTCCACCACACGCACCGCCTTCTGCGGGGGCTCCCACAGAACCCCACTCACAGCTTAGGGACCCTGCAGACCTGGGTCTAGCGTTTTCTGGGTTACTTACTTGTGGGCACAGAGCCTACTATAAGAACAGCCAATCATTTATGGACACGAGGCCCTAGAAATTTATGCCAATCGCCACAAATCCTGAATTCTAGAGGACCACCGCCTTTAAATCAGGGTCTCATGAGGCCGACTTTCTGCTGTGTAAACATCCTTTCTTCCCAGGAGACTGTTACCACATGGAGATAAACAGAAGCCTCTCTTCCTGCCCCTCAGTGGGGCCTCGGGGGTGCTGGGGGCAGACAGTCACAGGACAGACAAGAACAGAGGACAGATGGGAGAAGGCCCAGGGGCTCCATCAGAACTCCTCCTGGACTCGGCAACGGGAGACCAGCGAGGCCCAGGGACAGACGGAAGTGCTGAGCTCAGGAAGAACCCAGAGAACCCGTCATGATTTCCTCCTGCCTGGAGAAGCAGCAGCTGCATCCACTTCCAGACCGAGAGCCTCCTGGATGAAGGCGGGTCAGAAGGGTCTGCTCGGTGGCCTGGCAGGCATTATGCTGAGTTTCAGGGCAGTTGGTGGGAACGGTGTAGAGGTGCCTCAAAAAAACTAAGGAGAGAATTGCCGTGTGACCCAGCAACCTCACTCCCGGGCATTTACCAGACAAAAGTATAACCAAAGAGACACATGCAACCCGTATGTTCAGAGCATCATTGTTCACAAGAGCCAAGACATGGAAGCAACCTCAGTCGTCCACACACTGTGCAATACTGCTCAGTCACAAAAGAGAATGAAATGATGTCATCTGCAACATGTGTGGACTAGAGATTAGATTCTAAGTGGAGTTGGAAAGGGAAGAAAATTCATATGATATCCCTTATATGTGGATCTAAACCTGGGTTTGATCCCTGGGTTGGGAAGATCCCCTAGAGAAGGGAACAGCTACCCACTCCAATAACTCTGGCCTGGAGAATTCCATGGACTGCATAGTCCATGGGGTTGCAAACAGTCGGACACGACTGAGCGACTTTCACTTAAACTATGACACATATGAATCTCTCTATGAAACAAATGCAGACTCACAGACATCGAGAACAGATTTGTGGCGGCCAAGGGGGAGATGGGCTGGGGGAGGGGTGGAGTGGGATTAGCAGATGCCAACCACTACAAACAGGATAGATAAACAACAAGGTCCTACTGTACAGCACAGAGAACTATACTCAACATCATGTGATAAGCCATAAAGGAAACAAATATGAAAAAGAATGTATATATGTATAACAGAATCATTTCACAGTAGAAATTAACACAACATTGTAAATCAACTACAATTCAACTTAAAACATTTTTTTCCATTAAAAAAAAAGCACTTCTCATTTGTCTGTGTCATCTGCTACTTAAGTCTCTCCACATTGGCACTCTTCCTTCCAAAGTGATCCCAAAGGCAGAATAAAATAACCACTCCAGCCCTCAACACTCTCCCCACCCCTCAGGGCCCTCTCCTCCCACTCCTTTCCCCTCACTATCGTGGACTGAGGCTCTGCAGCAAGTATTTCCCCATATTTCAGTGTCTGCAGTAAAAGGGGGAATCTTTGAAAGAAATCTACCATGTGGGTATACTTGGCTGCCCCTCATCTCGATTCTGAAAGCCCTGAATTGGCTTCCCCAGGTATCAGCACAATTTTCAATAATAGGTTTTTGCTTCCTTTTGCCACTTATGAATGTCTTTCTATTGTCTGATCACAAACAGCTGATAACAAGAATGCACAATTCATTGAGCTGCCAGGTTCCTGAGATAAAGTGCCTAATTATGTAATTAGCATAAACGGTTTTCAGGAAAATGTCAACAGCACAAAGTCACCCAGTCATAGCTCGAGCAAGAGCAAGATCAGACTTATCCATTTATCAAGTCCTATGAGCCTGACAGTTTCCCTGGTGGCTCAGATGGTAAAGAATTTGCCTGCAGAAGACTCAGGTTCAATCCCTGGGTTGGAAAGATCCCCTGGAGGAAGGCACAGCAACCCACTCCAGTATTCTTGCTTGGAAAATCCCATGGACAGAGGAGCCTGGTGGGCTACAGTCCATGGGGTCGCAAAGAGTCAGACACAACTGAATGGACACAACTAACACTTTCACTTTGTTTTCAGGAGCCTAACACAGGAAGGCAGAAATGCCACGCTCATCACAGGTGAGACTAATCAGCCTGAAAACCACCTTTGATCCCAAATTCTAAGGATTAAAGAAAACCTAGGTGATAGCTCCACAGTGAGCTACAGAAGTTATTTTCACCACAGTTAGAAAACTAGGAAAGCCTTTTGGTGCTGTTGGACATAATTCCAAAAGGAAGGAGGGACTAGCAGAGAGGTGCTATCATCTAGTCTGTAAGTCACTTCTGATAATATTTTATATTTCTTGGATAAAAAGCTGATGAACCAGCTTTTAAAAATCTTTAAAATAGTTTAGCCAAATCCATAGTTGAAAACCAGTTATAGGAAGAATGTCTATATCAAAAGAGCATGCACATTTTATTAAAACCAACAACAATAAAGGAAGACTATGATAGTATCTAATACAGTACAGACATTTTGCTTAAAAAAAGAACAGTGATACTATTAGAGGCCTTTCACTGGAGGACAATATTCCCTTGGGTTCTGTGACGTTTAATAAGGAATATACATTTTGGTCTTCACTGATATTTGCTCTTTCTGGCACAAAGTTCCTAAAACCCTTGGAATTTACTAAGTGATGAGAGCAGCAAGTCTCTTGATATTCATAATAAACACCTGTCAACCACACCTGAGTTTGTGTTAATAAGGTGACTTTTGGACCCCACCTAAGGTTGGGGGCTGGTTATCATGTGATTAGAAGGTTGGAGCTTCCTGTCCCAATTTTCTGACCTCTGGGGAAGGGACAGAGGCTAGAGATCGAATCAGCTGCCAGTGTCCATGATTTAATCATTCATGTAATGAAGCCTTCACAACCCCCAAAATGATGGGGTTTAGATAGCTCCAGGTTGGTGAGCCATGGAAATTCAGAGAGGGTGGCCCTGGATGGAGCAGAAAGCCATGACTCCGTCCCCTGCACCCCGCCCTGGACATATCTTCCCTGGGCCGCTCCTGAGTTCCATCCTTTCTTCTATAATCCAGGGGGTTCTGTGAGCCACTTTAGCAAACTGATCAAACTGGAGGAGGGGGTCAAATCGGGGTTCCATCTACAGCTGGTCCATCAGAAACACAGGTGACCCCCTGGACTTCTGAGGGTATCTGAAATGGGGGGAGGGAGGAGCAGCAGCATTGTAGCCCTGAGGCCTCCTTACCCAGTGAGATCCGAGGCCACCTCCAGGCAGACAGAACTGAGCTAAGTGCTTGGTGGGGAGAGGGAGGGAGAGGGCAAGGGTGATCAACTCGTTGTAATTGGTGCCAGAAAGAGATACTCACAAACCATTGCAAACACGCTAACACCCTCCTTTTTCTGTAGGTGCATCTCCAACATACCCCTGTGTTCCTCACAGATGAGTTTCTGCCCCAGGACATGGGTCAGAACATGGAGCCGTGACCCTTCCTGGCCTGCAGCCACTGCGACCTCCCAGACCCGCCTCATTGCTTCTGATTAACCCCCAACGGCGCCAGCTCTTGAACTTCACCTGGACACAGATCTCCTGGCCCCGTGCCTCCTTAAAAGGGGTTTACAGGCTGCAGGTCAGCTGTCCTCCTGTCTGGTGCCCCATTTACCAGCTTTGAAGGCTCTGCCACTGGCTCTCTGGCTGGCTGTGCCCAGGCCCAGTGCTGTGCCCTCACTGGTCGTTAGGACATCAGAGGAGCCTTTGCCCAGCTCCAGTTGACCAGCTGGTGTCAGCTGATTAGGGGCTGGGGGCCAGCAACAGGGAGAAGGGCTCCAGGAGGTGCGCTCGCTCACTGGATGCATCCTGTGCATTCGCAACTTAGGGGCTTCAGAGCATTTTTTAAAGCACGATGGGGTTCCTAACCACATTCTAGGTGCACCCAGATTTGACACTTGAATTCCAGACAAAGATGCCCTCTCTTCTTTCATCCTTGATCGCCTCTTTCCTCTGTGGTAAAGTCTCTACATTTTTCTTTTATCCAAAAACTTTGCATCTCTCCTCAATAGTCCTGAAACTCAGAGTGACAGTCTAAAACTCTGAATCCCTTGCCTTTGCTGTTCTCAGCTCTTGGCTGGCGAGGGCTGAAACCGCACACCGTGTGGAATGGAAACACGACAGAGGCCCGACCCAGCAAGCCACCTCATGCCCTCTCGGAAGGCTCAGGTCCTTATAGGAGGGACCACAGCCCTCGTGCGCTGAAGCCCAGGCACCCGCTTCCAGCACCGATCCTCCCTCGCCGCCTGCTGGGTCTGACTGAATACAGTCCAGAGACAACAGAGAATGGTGATCACGCTTGTGTGATGAGTGACATCCTGCTGCCTGAGCCCCATCCGGTCCGCTCCCCATGCTGCTTGCTGTGACTTCACAGGACCATGTTTTCTCAGTGGGGACAGCGTGCCCTTCAGACAGGGCCTGGACACTAAAAATAGTCCTGACCACTCACAAAATAGGGCATGTCGTCCTGGGGGCCCCAGAGAAGTGTCCTGGAATCCTAGGAGGCCGCACTGGCTTTGGGAGAATTTTCTGGGACAGAGCTGGCCCCAGGAAAGCCAAGGAGACTGCTGTACAGTGCCCTTGGAGTGGCCCCGCCGGAAGAGAAGCCTTGCGGGGTCATCACAGCCTGGTAGGGAATGACAACCTCGAGTACTGTGCGTGTCCCCATGCCCCAACCCTCTGACTGAAATTGAACTTGACGAGGGAGCGCACTGAGGACCAAGTGCTTAAACACTGGACCACCAGGGAATTTCCATCATCTGATACTTTAAAGAGGGATTTGAACTGTTGCTGAAAACCGCCTGGCCACCCTGCGCTCCTCCACGTGCAGCTCCGAGTGCTTCCTGCCAGGGTCTCCCATCTGTGATGCCATCAGCCCTGGCCAAGGGACCCCGGGGTTCAGCCTCACTGCTTCTGCTGTCAGTCCTGTCCGAGGGCTCCCTGGCTCTGCCGCACCAGCCAGTTTTTTGGCCTAGGGATCAGTAGTAAAAGTTCAAGTGCAGCCAGCTCTGCCTTGGCTCCGTTCCACCCCGCTTCCTGCAGAAATAGGTCAGAACAGGCACGGCAGTTGTGGCAGTGGTGCCCAGGTTCACCCTCCACAATCCCTGAGGCTTCTCACGGTCTGGTGCTCCTGCTTCCCCCATGGCGTACTGTGTCTTGTGCTAAGCCTCCCGTCTCACCCCTCTTGCAGGGCAGAGGCTGAGAGCGGGGGCCTGGAATAGCCTTTACCCCCAGCGAGGAGGCACCTGCACCCCGAAGCAGCCCCACCATACTTGAAGGGTGCCGCCATCAATGATCATTTCGAAGACTTCCCTGGTAGTCTAGTGGTTAAGAATCCACTTGTCAAGGGGACATGGGTTCGATCCCTGCTCTGGGAAGATTCCACATGCCGTGGAGCAACTAAGTCTGTGTATCGCAACTACTGTGCCTGTGGGAGCCCTTGATCCAGAGACCACAAGCTGCAACAAGAGAAGCCACTGTAATGAGAAGCCTGAGCACCGCAACTAGAGAGGAGTCCCTGCTCACTGCAACTAGAGGAAGCCCATGCGCAGGAATGAAGACCCAGTACAGCCCAAAATAAATAAAATCATATTAAAAAACAAAACTTAAAAAAATTATCATTTCTAGAACTCACCTGTGACAATTCTTTTCAGTAACATTCTGTTGGGTTTAAAACTGGGAAAGCAGCCAGTAAGATTTTTAAGCAATTACGACCAGAAACTTATAAGCACTACCTACATCTGGCATAAAAACTACACTGCACCTAAACCTGGCCATATTTTCACTCTTTGTTTAATCTGCTCTTCTGTGTGGTTCTCCCCAAGGCAAAGAGCCGGGCCCAGGCCTTTCCTAAACTTTCCTCCAAATAAACCTGGAAGAATAAGTCACGGTTGCTACAGACAACTATAAACACTTTTTGAAGGTTTTTTCTACTGAGGTTATCAACTGTCAGCTCTTTCCGTTATTATGCAGCTAGTATGTGGAAGCTTAAATCTAGTTTACGAAAGTCTATGAAACTATTACTCAGTACTTCTTTTGGCTGTTTCTTTATCATCTGAGCTACCAGGGAAGCCTCAGAATACTGGAGTGGGTAGCCTANACAATTCCAGTGCTGAAGGGGTGTGCGTGGAGCATGAACAGGCACAGTCACATGTCCACATACAGTTGCTTTGCTTTGGATCCAGTGCGCAGAAGCCTGTGCATCCTCCCCCACGTGGAGGCCATGGAGGTACCCTGGCGGTGCGCATGCGCAGTGAGCGCCGTGCTGCGGCGCCCTTCCCCTCCCTAGTAACTCTCTCCAGATGCCCGTCCTATAAACACATCAACATACAGAAGGCAGCTCCGCAGGCCTCGACCCCAGCAAAGCCAAACGTGCTCATCTTGTGACTTCCTGAAATAAATTAAGTTCTACTGGCAAGTAGCTCACTGTAATGAAGAAAAAGCACTCTAATAAACCAAGAACTGCCTCCAGCCAGATGGATAATCTGATTATAATTGCAATGCATTCGAAAAGCACGTCAATAATCTGGCTACAGCTCCTCCCACGCTGAGAAAAAGTTTTCTCAGGCCTATAGCAGAGCAGCGACCCTCTGGATGCATGCATTCCGGGCCGAGGTTTGCAACCCCAAGAAAGAGCTGATCCATACTGCAGTCCCTCCCTGCTCTCCACTCGACTGACAGGAAGACAGAAGCTTCCTTCCTGGCACAGCCAGTCTGGTGGCAGCACAAACACACCAACCTCAGGGTGCCCAGCCCCCTGAGAGCAGCAGGTGGGGCCCCGCCCCTGGGGCTGGGCTCCGTCCAGGCTGGACTGGCCTTGGCAGTCACACACAGCCAACCAGCTGACAACTTTAATATTCCTGCAGATTAATAGCATCAAATTCAAAATATAATTTTATGTTAGCTCAGACCTTCCCTTGTAGCAAAGCTTTAGCTCATTTAACTGTCAGGACAAACTTAGTGCAAGTTTATTTTACAACTGTACCTGCTTAAGTCCTAATAGTTAAGAAACCTGCCCAAGATNTTGGCAGTCACACACAGCCAACCAGCTGACAACTTTAATATTCCTGCAGATTAATAGCATCAAATTCAAAATATAATTTTATGTTAGCTCAGACCTTCCCTTGTAGCAAAGCTTTAGCTCATTTAACTGTCAGGACAAACTTAGTGCAAGTTTATTTTACAACTGTACCTGCTTAAGTCCTAATAGTTAAGAAACCTGCCCAAGATATAGGGTTAGGAAGTGACAAGGGAAGAATGGCTGATTCCAGCTCCCTGGCACTAAGGGCCAAGGCCCGGTGCCACCACCAGCGGGAGGTACTGTTCCCATGGGTTTTAGCAGGCGGCACATCATTTTCGAGCTCAGACCCGTCACCACCACACCTGCCTTGGTCCAGGCTGTTTCCGGTTTAGATTGTTGCAGCAGCCTCCAAACTGACCTGTCTCTTCTGGCTTTACTCGCCTGCCAGTCATCTCCCAAAGATGCAATTCTGAGCATGTCATTTCCCTTTTAAATCTCTCCTGGACTGTGCCACTGCCTTCTGAACAACATCCAACATGCTGAACCCAGACACAGGATTCATGTGGTCTGCCCTTGGCCAGCTCGATCCAACCACGCCACGCCGTGTTTGGAGTGGTCATACCGCATGGCCTGGGGTCCCACCAGGCAGTCTGACCCCTTCGTTCACTCAGTGCGTCCTGCTCTGAAACAGTTCCATTACTGCCCAGGCGTGAAGCCCGGCAGCTGCGGCCCTGAGCAGCTGTGGTTCTCTAATTGCTTTTTGATGCCTTTACAACATGAATTTGGGGACATTGCACAGGGAAGGAAGCCTCAGAAATAAAAAAATGCTGCAGGGTAGTAAAAAACCCCACCTTTTACTGCTGCCAAAGAAGGTAAGTGGCCGACTGTCTCCTGAGGTCCCCTGAGGCGAGCCCAGGGCCTCCATTTATAACAGGACTAAAAGTAGAGATGAGGCCTGATATGGTGAGGGTGGTGTCATGCACCGGTGGTGCCAACAGAGGACACTGCCTTTGTCCTTGTGCAGAAGAGCGAGCTCTGGAAGGACGGAGCCTCTCACATCCTTGATGGCCCCTGAAAAGCAGCCTGACCACCTATGACCTCGGGCTGTAAGACGAAAAGAATGGTGTCTCCAGATTACAGACGACACGGCTCCCTCACCAATGGATAGCCCGGTGATTCCACCCAGAAGAGAGAAGTGGCTGACCCTGATCTAATGTAAAAGGAACTTCTGAAGAATCTGAATGTATCAATTTCCACAGTTCTAACAAAAATTCGTGTTATACATATTATAGATATACATATATATCTTATATGTATGGTATATATCTCATACCCTAGCATCTAACAATATGAATCAGTGCTATTTTTCTGTAGCTCTGCATTTTCATTCATTCTCAGTTACAAGCTGCCATCAACTTATACCTTATTTTAGTTTAGTAAAATAAGAAAACTTCTTTTAGTTTTCTTCCTCTTGGTTATAGATATCTGGTTTCGTTAAGGTTGTTGAAATTTCTGCTTAGTATTTTCTCCAAATGGGAGTTTACTTTGCTCATGTACTGTACCAAAGTCAAAACATTTCACTCACTGTCAATAAAAAGCAGAAACATGGGGAGTTTTAAGGGCCTTGAGTAGAAATGTTTATAGTTTTTAAAAAATTATTTTTATCAACTTTGTATGTGGGCGCCAACAGCCAGTCCAGTGGTGATGTAGCAAGGTCCAGCACTCTTAGTGAGGGAGGGAGAGGAGCCCTGACCTGCCTGCCTGGGGATGCGGGGGCCAGGGGCCCTCACCTTCAATGTGAGTGGTCTCGGCTTTAGTTCGCACAGATATTTGTTCATTTATTCAGTCGTTAGAGTTCTACTATATATTAAATAAATTCCACTGTGATGGAGATAAAAATACATAAGACAGTGCCTGTCTTCAAGGAGCTTAGGGTCCAGCAGAGATGTTGAGACCTGCACCCAAATGAAATGGAGAGGGGGCAGAGAGCAAGTGACGCATGCTGGAGCTCCCGGGTGGGGCACTCACTTCCAGTTGGCCCTTCTGGGACCTGGGAGCCCCTGCTCTAGGGCCTAGAGGGGACAGGGCTCTGCAGGGGAACGGACCAGGGAGCTCCAGCCCAGGGGCAGGAGCAGGAGGGTGTGTGGCATGTAGCCTGTCCCCAGGGCTCCCGAGCCTCAGGTGGAAGACAAGGGTGGAAGGGGCTTGGGCCAAGGGGGGCCTGATGCTGGGCTATGGGGTTTCCTTCATCCATGGGAAAGTCAGTCCCCAGTGACTGTTGGGCCTAAGAGGCTGTGCAGAGCTACTTGGAGGGCGGGGCCACAGTGGAGTGGGGCGGGGCCAACACAGGGGTGGGGCGGGCCCCTGCAACAGCTGTGCCTGTGAGAGGCTTGGAGGCTAGAGCTGAAATGGTAGGACCCAAGGACTCTGCGGTGGAGGAATAGAGGGTGGTTCTGAGGATTTGGCTTTGGGAACTGAAGATCAGTGGACCCACCACGACAGAAGTGAGGAAGGGGAGCTGGGTGATGTCCAGTCTGCTCTCCTGACCCCCATGGGAGGCCTCTCTCCCCACAGGAGACCCAGGAGAGGCATTGAGGACAGACCTGGGGCCCAGGCAGCACTGCTCACCCTACCCCTCCACTTTAAGAAAAGTACCATAAAAGGTACCCCGCCCTCACCTGCAAGAAAAGTAGGTGAACTACCAAGAAAGAAAAAGACACACAGGCCCACTGACCCTGCGTGTGGATGTCACGTTCCTGCAAGGGTTTTGCAGGGCTTTCCTATCTCTTCAGGTGCCAGTGCTGCGGGGTGAACAGTGTCCCGGCGAACATCTGTTCAATCCTAGCCCCCAGGACCTATGCACTGCCTTACTTGGAAATGAGGTCTTTGTAGATGTCATCAAGGTAAGATGTGGTCACCTGGAGGAGGGTGGGCCTTAATTCACAGCGGGTGGGAGACAGTAATGTGAAGGACATGTGCACACACAAGGGAAGATGTCTGTGAAGATGAAGGCAGAGACTGCAGCTGCAGCTGGGGGGCCCAGGAACAGCAGAAAGGCACAGAGGCCTGGACAGACCGCCCCCGCAGAGCCTGCAGAAATGGCTCGGCCCTAAAACACCTTGATCCTAGACTCCAGAACTGCAAGCGAATCAACTTCTGGCTTTTAAGCCAGCACTCAGTTTGTGCCACTTTGTGACGGTAGCACCTGGGGACCTGCCAGGGAAGGCCTTGGGATATGGACCTGGTCACTCCAGAGAGCTGACCACCTTCTCTGATTCCTGCTGGGAGGAGCCAGCCCCTCGCAGGACACTTGGGAAGAAGGACCCCTGTGACTATCACCAGGCCCAGGCAGCAAGGCCCAGTTGACAAGAGAACTTGCAGGTCCAGATTCCCAAGCTAACCCTTCAACTGGCTCCCAGGCCATTCAGCTGCTGTGGCTTCCTCTGAGAACAGAAAACCCCCTTTCTTGCATTAACAGTCAATGGAACCTGGCATTTTAAGTCTCTTAAGTACAGTGTTATCCCATGGGAAACCCAGAGCAGTCAGCCCAGTTAAAAGAAAAAAACCCATTGTAGGCACACCCGATCCTCAGGTATTTACTCATTATGGCCAGACATAATGAGAGAATTACTTGTTTAATCATCCGGCATCAACAAGCCACACCCATCACTTCTGGGGCTCAGGGCTCAGCCACAGTGAGGGCTCTGCTCTCTGGGGGGTTAGCAATGGTAGCGGCAGAGGGGTGGGGGTGGATAGCAGGGTCTGTAGTCCCTAACAGACCTCAGGAGAGAGGCCTCCTCATAAGAAGGAAGACCACCGACTTACCCCCAACCTTATTTTACTCCAAAGAGGACAAGGAACCATATAGGAGGGCACCCACTTTAGCATCTCCACGGTTTTGTGGGTTAGGACTGCATGGGACCCTCCCCCCGCCCTCACCTACAATCATTTTCCTCACCCNGACCACCGACTTACCCCCAACCTTATTTTACTCCAAAGAGGACAAGGAACCATATAGGAGGGCACCCACTTTAGCATCTCCACGGTTTTGTGGGTTAGGATGCATGGGACCCTCCCCCCGTCCTCACCTACAATCATTTTCCTCACCCCACCCCCGCCCAGGATAACAACACTGATCACAGCAGTGATAGCACTGGCTGTATCCTAGGCAACTAGACATGCCTCCCAAGTCCTCACAATCACCTGCCCAGGTAGAGGGGTAGGCCCTGGTTAAAAAGAAAATGCTGGCTCCCAGGAAGTATCGTCTCTAGGAAGGACACGGGGGGAGCAGATTGAGAAGACCCTGCCGGGTGGGAACACTGGCACCGTCCGCCCTCCATCCACGTGCAGTGTCCGTCAATCCTCTTCACTTCTTCAGAACATGGACATGTAAGAGTATACAACACAAGATCAGGTTCTAGGTCCCACCCTGAGAGGGCAGCCAGGCAGCTGTTAGCAGAGCTGAAGACACGTGACTAACAGAAGGCTGTGCTAATGTGCTGCCGCAGCCCATCAGCAGGGAAGGCAGTCTCTCTCTCTCTCTCTCAGGATTCACCTGTCAGAATGGAAGAAGGAGGGTACCATTTGCAGAAGCTCCCTGATCATCGGCTGACACTTCCAGCGTCATCCCTGTGGGGAAACGCGCAAAGCTCCACTCACAGCCTACCTCACAGATAACCCTATCTGGATTAAGAACCTAACCCTGAAAGCTGGTAAACCTATAAAAAATTATAGGAAAATGTGTTCGTGACCCAGGGGCCATAAAATAAAAGACTGATAAGTTTAACCATGTTAAAATTTAAACTTTTGGTCATCAAAAGATATTACCCCCCAAATGAGAAAGATACATCACAAACCAGAAGCTGACACTTTACAGCATCTGCAAGTTAAAACCATAAGGACCCGGCATTTTGTTTGGCAGACTGGCAAAAATTCAAAGTCTGACCGTTCAACAGTTGGCACAAACATGACATCAGTGAAATTTTCAAAAATTGCTGGTTACCTATAAGCTGTTACAACCACTTTGATAAACCATTTGGCATTTCTTAGTAAAATGAAACATATGCAAATGACTTAAATAGACACGTGTCCAAAGGAGATACAAAGATGACCATCAGACATGTGAAAATATGCTCAACATCACTAGTCATTAAGGAAATGCAGGTCAAAACCACCCTGAGGGAGGTAGGAGGGAAGCTCAAGAGGGAGGGGACATATGTATACCTACGGCTGATTCATGTTGATGTATCGTAGAAACCAGCACAATATTCTAAAGCAATTATCCTCCAACTGAAAATTTTAAAAACAAACCAAAAGATACCTTTTTGCATCCATTTGAACGAATGCCATGAAAAACCTAGAAAGCAATGTGTTGGTGAGGATGTGGATAAACAAACCCCTTGTACATGGCTGATGGGATGTGAAAGAGTGCAGCCACTGTACCAAAGAATGGAGGTTTCTCAAAACATTAAAAAACAGAGTTGCCATCTGATCCAGCAATTCACCTCTGGTGTACACCCTAAAAGAACTGAAAGTGGGACCTGAAGAAATATCTGTACACCTGTGTTCACAGCGGTTTCATCCACAAGAGCTAAGACGTTAAAGGAAACCAAGGATCTGAGGGATTAATGGGTGAACCGAATGTGGTTAATACACACACTGGAATATCATTCAGCTTTAAAACAGAAATTTTAACACATGCTATAACATGCATGAACCTCGAGGTCATAATGCTAAGAGAAATAAGCCAGCCAAGAAAGGGCAGATACTGTATGATTTCACTTATATGAGGTGCCCAGAGTAGCCAAATTCATAAAGAAAGCAGAATGGTGGCTGCCAAGGGCTGGAAGGAGAGAGAATAGGAGAGTGGTTTAATGGGTACTGAGTTTCAATTTCGTAAGATGAAAACATGCTCTGGAGATGGATGGTGATGACGGCAGCAAGACAATGTGAATGAAATTGCCGCCACTAAACCGGACACCAAACAATGGTCAAGGTGGGAAATTTTATGTTATGCATATTTTACAATTTTAAAATTTAAACAAATTAAACATATGTACACGCTATAGTCCAGCACACCTTTTAGGAATATGTGCTGAAGAAGTTATGGCACACGGGAACCAGGCATACTTTTATAACATGCTTACATAATAACCAGAAACATGGTTTTATAAGAAGCAGCAGCAACCAAACAACTCAGAAAACAAGAGAGGAGATCCAGACAGTGCCCACAGTGAAGAACAGGGACCATGAATAAACCAGGCGACCCGCATCAGCACAGGTCAGTTCAGTTGCTCGTCGTGTGTGACTCTTTGTGACCCCATGGACTGCAGCACGCCAGGCTTCCCTGTCCATCACCAACTCCTGGAGCTTGCTCAAACTCATGTCCATCAAGTCAGCGATGCCTTACAACCATCTCATCCTCTGTTGTCCCCTTCTCCTCCCGCCTTCGATCTTTCCCAGCATCAGAATTTTGATGACCCTGAATTTGACGTGAATAAACTACAGTGACCGGCATCAGCACAGACGAATATCAAAAACGTACCCGTGAGCAATATGATACATCACAGAAGAACATCTAGAGTATGACTCCATCTCACTGCTTATGCAAAAGTAAGCAAAACTAAGCAGTATTCTTCTTTGGGACACACACACAATTAGAAAACTATAAAGGAAGACAAGAAAAAAATGAATAGAAATCACAATAATGCTGACTTGAGGGTGAGAGACAGTCATACATGGATTTTCAAACCAACTGCTAACATTCTACTGCCTAGGATGGGTATTTTTTTTACTTTTCTTCTTTAAGTTATAAACATATATACACACACACACATATGTATATGTATTTTAAAAACATTATTTTTGTATATAATATAGTTTGTATCTTTTAAAAAAAAAATAGCTTTTGGGTTTCCCTGGTGGCTCAGTGGTAAAGCCTCTGTCAGCCAATTCAAGAGATATGGGTTTGATCCCTGATCAAAGACCCCACATGCCGAGAAGCAGCTAAGCCCGTATGCCATAACTGTTGAGCCTGTGCCCTAGAGCCCGTGTTCCACAACGAGAAGCCACGCACCACAACTAGAGCACAGCCCCTACACACCACAGCTAGAGAAAACGCCTGAGTAGCCCGAAGCTTTATGAGAATAAAAAGAACAGAAAACAAGATGTGAGGGCCCAAGTCTCGACAAAGGGCTGCTGCAACCTTTCCCAGAACCCGACAGGTATCACCCTAGGGTCCAAATGGGACATACACACATTGGAGTTTACACACTTTTTTTTTTTTTAAACAAGTATCCAAGCCTGGGTTGGCAACCCACTCCAGTATTCTTGCCTGGAGAATCCCATGGACAGAGGAGCCTGGCGGGACACAGTCCACGGGGTTGCAAACAGTCACACAACGGAGTGACTAACACACACAAGCTTACTTATTAAAGGGAAAACCAGAACAGACAGAAGGAATGTCCCAAAGACAAAAAGAAAGTGACAGGAGATTCGGTCCTAAGCAGCAGCGGGCAGAAGAATGGGCACAAGCTGCAGTTTCTGTCTTAGAATTTCCATGTAAATTTTCTGATGTGTTTGGATTGAGTGATTTCAAAATAAATAAATAAATAAATCGTGCTCCGAGGGGATGAGAAAAACATGGTGCCCCTTGGAGAAGACAAGGAGTCATAAAATTTAAAAGGCTCAAAACTACCGATGACGCCGCAGCCTTCCTTCAGAAAGGAACTTCTGGAAAATGTGTTATTGCTCCCATCACTGGAGGAAGATGTGAGCGGGCAGAAGGAAGGAGGGACAGGAAGCCGGAGGTCTGGCAGGGAGCCACAGCCACCCAGCAGGCAGGAGGAAGGGGAGGGATGGGCCCTGGGACAGCTGTGGGGTGAGAGGCTCAGCTCTGTCACTTACGGGTGCCTGACACAGGGCAGGCTCCTAATAAATGCTGCGCCTCAAGTCTCGACCTCCCAACCATGCAGTTGCAAGGAGAAGTAAATGAGCTCTAGTCTCACTAGCTCTAAAATTGCTTCCCTGCTGTGGAAAGCAGAACAATTCCCTCCTCCCCCAAACACCCGCTTCCTTGAGCCATGGAAACCATGAGTACATGACATCATATATGTGTGCGCTCAGTTGCCGCTGTGTCCAACTCTTTGTGACCCCATGGACTAGCCCACCAGGCTCCTCTGTCCGTGGGATTCTCCAGGCAAGAATACTGGAGTGGATCGCCATTTCCTGACCCAAGGACTGAACCTGTATCTCCTGCGTCTCTTCCAGTGGCAGGCAGATACTTTACCATTAAGCCACCTGGGAAGCCCCTTTCAGGGCAGACTGAGTTTTTAAATCTAGGGAGAATGCCTTACACACCCATGGGCACCCATGCTTTTATTGAATGACTGATTTAAAAAATACTGTTTTTCCCTTTGAGTGTAGTAGTGAAAAGAGAGAAATAAAAGCAGCACAATGCCATACACCACAGGGTAGTTACAGTTGCTCATCAGCTGACCTTGAAACAGGGGGACTCTCCTGAGTTTTGCTGGTGGTCTCCACGTAATTGGGGTCCTTGGGGATGGAAGTGGGAAGCAGGAGAGAGAATCCTGCCACTGCTGGATTTGAAGATGGAGCGAGAGGACTTGAACCCAGAAATGAGGATGTGTTTGGCGGGGCTGGAAAGTGCAAGAAGTGGATTCTTCCGTTAGAGCTCCCCAAAAGGAACAGAGTCCTATAAAACCTTCATCATAGCCAGTGAGGCCCAGCTCAGCCTTCTGAACCACTCACTGTGCTATGAGATAATAAATCTGCCTTGTTTTAAGCCACTAAGTCTGATCATTTGTCACAGCAGTACAGGAACCTAATACAACTCTGTGTGGTGCTAAGACCCACTATGTTTGGAACTGAACCCAAACTGCACTGGGGAGAGAGAACCAGGAAGAAAAGAGAGAGAAAAATTATTCTAAAACACCAGCAAGCCAGTAATGTAACGTGTGAGTGAGTACCACTTCATTTACAAAAGCTGTCTATTTGTACACAGCTTCCCTCATGGCTCAGTGTAAGAGACGTGGGTTCGATCCCTGGGTTGGGAAGATCCCCTAGAAAAGGAAATGGCAGCCTGCTCCACTATTCTTGCCTGGAGAATCCCATGGACAAAGGAGCCAGGCCACAAAGAGTCAAACATGACTAAGCAACTAAACAACAAGAACAACAAGCTTTACGAACCTGCGAGAACATTCTATACTAGAGAATAGTAAAAGATTTATGGTCGAGGTTGAAACAGATTCCCTGGCCTGTACACACCCTGGGCCTGTCCACCTCTGGCTCCAAAGGAAGTTTTTCCCAAATACTTAAAGTGACTCATGCAAGGAATTCCAGTAGTTAAAACTAAGACTTCACTGCAGACGGCAAGGGTTTGATCCCTGGTTGGGGAATTAAAACCCCAAGAGCTGTGTGGCCAAAAAAAAAATTTAAGAAAAAAAAAAAAAGTAACTCATGCAAATCCCCCAAATGGTTTTAAATCAAGAAGGCGATGTAGCTTTAATTATGATAAACAGAAAAATAATACAAACAACTTCTCTCACCAGCCCAAGGCCAAGTCTGAGGCATACAGGTGAGTGAATAGCATCCACACCTGGAAAGCCTGTGGCATCACAGTGGTATACCTGTTCCCTGTAAAGTCCAGGTCCATGGGCTTTGTTAAGGGAAATTGCGTGAATTATGGACACCTTCAGTTTGTGATTACCTGCTCTACATTTTCCATTTGCCTTAAAATACTCAACATAGAGGAAGGAAGAGCAGGAATACCACAGAGAGGAAGATTAAAGAGAGTGGTAAAATGCGGATAAAGGCTGAGGATGTGAAGGTTCACTATCTCATCCCCACAAATGCTCAAAACTTTCCATAATTTAAAAAATGCTGTCATCGGGGGTGCTCCCCACCCGCCAGCATACTCCTACCAAACTGGGCCTACCAGTCCTGCTGGGAGGCAATTTCCTACTCCTGGAGACTCTGGGCTTGGTCCAGCAGCAGGGTCTTCTGTCCTGGAGAAAACAGAAGCTGCAGACCCCGCCTCCACCCCAGGGGGAAGCCGGACAGGGCGCTGCAAACAGCTTGAAGCAGGAACGAGGGGGCCTTATCAGCTCCCCCGGCCCTGAGCTTCCCCAGAGAGCTCAACTCTGGCTCCCAGCAACTCCAGTCAGCTTGTTTCAAGAGCCATTTAACTCCCCATTATCCTGATGGGATAAGCACAGAGAAATGAACTCCCAGCAGCAAGTGCCGGGCAATTTACCGCATCCACTAACCGACGCATGGTTCCTGCTGTGGGGCCGGGAGTAAATCACGTTTGCTTACGCCCTCCGCGCCCTTCCTGGATCCTGTGTGCCCTGGGCCGTCCCTCGGTTCTCTCTTTAGCTGTTACTCCCCTGACGTTTCCCATCCTGCAGTCTCGTCTCAGTTGGGCCGTGCACTGTCACTACCCATCTGAGTTTTGCAGCCCTGAGTGAGGTGTCACAGCAAAAACGCCACAATCCTGCAAACTTCCACTCACCCCACTTTGAAATGTTCACTGAATAAGGTTACAGGCCTTCATCTCCTGGGGCTTGGGGGCACCTGGCCCGTGCGAGTGATGAGACAGTTCACCTCACAGGGGCTAAAAGGTGCAAATTAACCCAAAGCATGAAGCACTACCTCAAAATGGCCATTACTGTGTTTCTCAAGGATTTCTCATAGTTGGGTAGGTTTCTGCTTCCCTGAATGCAGTAAAAGCTCCGAAGATCGGACTTTGTTAACAGAAGAACAAGCCAGATGAAGGTACGTGAAAGCAATATATAACCATTTCTTTACTAACCAATTACTATGACATATTGGTCTCCAAACCTGCTCAGCAGAACAGCCTGTGGGAGATACTGAGATGCTTTCCGAGGAGAGGGCTGTTTTTATGACTCAGAGACAAGCAGTGTTACTTTCTTCTCTTTACAATCACAGACATCATCTGTCCAGCACATTCACACACGCACAGCCCTCTCGGACCAGAGACCTGTGATCAGGTGTCACAAAGCTGATGCTCGGCCTCACCTTGTGAATTACTCTGACCTCTGACAAATGCTGGGATTCCCTGGTGGCTCAGATGGTCAAGAGTCTACCTGCAATTTGGGAGACCCAGGGTCGATCCCTGTGTCAGGAAGATCCCCTGGAGAAGGAAATGGCAACCCACTCCAGTATTCTTGCCTGGAAAATCCCATGGACGGAGGAGCCTGGCAGGCTACAGTCCATAGGGTCGTAAAGAGTTGGACATGATTGAAGTGACTTCACTTCACTGACAAATGCTGGGCTTTCCAAGTGGCACTAGTGGTAAAGAACCTGCCTCCCAATGCAGGAGATGTAAGAGATGCAGGTTCAATTCCTGGATCAGGAAGGTCCTCTGAAGGAGGGCATGGCAACCCACTCTAGTATTCTGGCCTGGAGAATCCCATGGACAGGGGAGCCTGGTGGGCTACAGTCCATGGGGCCTCAAAGAGTCAGAAACGACTAAAGTGACTAAGCGCTCATGCCCTGACAGATGCTAGCGTGCATCTCTGGAACGTTCATCCTTTATAACAAGGGGGAAAACATCTCGGGTATCGTGGGATCTCTTACAAACACCACAGATACACACAAGAATTTCTACAGGAAGCCACATTCATGCTCCTGGCAGACAGCTCTTGGTTACTGCCTCTCCCCCACTGTGCACACCCTCCAGTCCTGCCAGAGGACCTGCTTCCTGGTGGAACAGCCCCCAGCCTGCTTCTTTTCTGTTGCTCCATCACTTAGCTCCCACATTTCAGGGATTTGGGGGGATGGGCATGATATGTGCTGGAACCCACCAGTTCTAGGCTTCTGTGCTGTCTTCCACGAGTTAGCTGGTCGCTCCCTCCAACATAGCACCTGCTGCTGAGGTCTTCATCTGATTTTCTCACTCAATTGAGCCTGCTTTGTGGATGTGCTGTAGCGATGACCGAGCCATGCAGGGTGGAAACTGGCCAAGAAGGGCTCAGTGAGCCTGGCTCCTGGCTCTCAAAGCATCACGTTCTACATGCGCATGGGCTGGGTCAGTCCAACCTGACTTGAAAAGGCAGAATTTTGTCCTGTGTGTTGGGGCCGGAGGAGGAGAGGGGAGAGTGGGCAGGCTCACAAGAGACAGCTCTAGTTCCCATTTCGAAAACAAACAACATCCTGTGCCTTCAGTTTCAGTTTAGTTGCTCAGTCCTGTTCAACTCTTTGCGACCCCATGGACTGCAGCATGCCAGGCCTCCCTGCCCATCACCAACTCCCAGAGTCCACACAAACTCATGTCCACTGAGTCAGTGATGCCATCCAACCATCTCATCCTCTGTCGTCCCCTTCCCTGCGTGCCCTCAATCTTTCCCAGCATCAGGGTCTTTTCCAATGAGTCAGCTCTTCACATCAGGTGGCCAAAGTATTGGAGTTTCAGCTTCAGCATCAGTCCTTCCAGTGAACACCCAGGACTGATCTCCTTTAGGATAGACTGGTTGGATCTCCTTGCAGTCCAAGGGACTCTCAAGAGTCTTCTCCAACACCACAGTTTAAAAGCACCTGTGCCTTCATTCTCTGCCAAAGGTCAGCGAGAGTTCCAGAATCTCCCCCACGGTAGTTTTCTAGTTATTTGTGCTTATTGGCCAACAAGTCTCAAAATATTAAAGACTAGCTACCTCAAAAATCATGCTACCAACCCAGAGGGCTTCACATTACAAGTATCTGTAATGCTGGGAAAACTGGACAGCTACACATAAAAGAATGAAATCTGAACACTCCCTAAACACCACATACAAAAATAAACTCAGGATAGATTAAAGACCTAAATGTAAGACTGGACACTATAAAACTTCTAGAGGAAAACATAGGCAGAACACACTGACGTAAATCTCAGCAATAGCTTTTTGGATCTGCCTCCCAGAGGAAAGGAAATAAAAGCAAAAATAAACAAATGGGACCTGAACTTAAAAGCTTTTGCACAGCAAAGGAAACCATGAAGATAACGAAAAGATAACCCTCAGAATGGGAGAAAATATTTGTAAATGATGCAATCAACAAGGGATTAATCCCCAAAATATGCAAACAGCTTATACATATCCATATCAAAAAACAAAGAATCCAATAAAAAAAATAGGAGAAAACCTAAATAGATATTTCTCCAAAGAAGACATACAGATGGTCAGCAGGCACAGAAAAAGATGCTCAGCATTGCTTATTATTAGAGAAATGCAAGTCCAAACAATGAGGTGCCACCTCACACTGGTCAGAATGGCTGTATACATAAACATGCTGGAGAGTGTGGAGAGAAGAGAACCCTCCGATACAGTGGTGGGAATGTAAAGTGGTTCAGCCATTATGGAGAACAGCATGGAGGTTCCTAAAAAAAGTAAAAGCAGAGCTGCCATAGGACCCAGCAATCCCACTCCTGGGCATGCATCTGGAGAAAACCATGCTTTAAAAAGACACACCCCACCGTGTTCACTGCAGCGCTATTTGCAATCCCACTCCTGGGCATGCATCTGGAGAAAACCATGCTTTAAAAAGACACACACCCCTGTGTTCACTGCAGCGCTATTTGCAATCCCACTCCTGGGCATGCATCTGGAGAAAACCACGCTTTAAAAAGACACACACCCCCCTGTTCACTGCAGCGCTATTTACAATAGTCAAGACGTGGAAGCAATCCAAATGCCCACTGACAGATGAATGGGTTAAAAAGATGTGGTATACTATGGCTGATTTATGTGAATGTATGGCAAAAACCACCACAATATTGTAAAGCAATTAGCCTCCAATTAAAAAACAAATAAGCAAAATAAAATTAAAAACCTGCAGGTTAAAAAAAGATGTGGCATATACATACAATACAATGGAATATAACTCAGTCATAAAAAAGAATGAAATAATGCTATCTGTAGCAACATGGATGACCTTAGAGATTATCATACTGACTGAAGTGTTAGACAAATATCATATGACATCACTTATATGTGGAATCTTTAAAAAATGGTACAAATGAACTTATACACAAAATAGAAACAGATACACTGACATAGAAAGTGAAAGTCACTCAGTCATGTCCAACTCTTTGTGACCCCATGGACTATACAGTCCATGGAATTCTCCAGGCCAGAATAGCTGTTCCCTTCTCCAAGGATCAAACCCAAGTCTCCCACATTACAGATGGATTCTTTACCGTCTGAGCCACCAGGGAAGATCACACAGACATAGAGAACAAACTTATTGTTACCAAAGGGAAAAGGGGGACAGGGAGGGATAAATTAGGAGGTCGAGATTAGCAGATAGCATACTATTGTATATAAACTAGATAACCAACAAGGACTTACTGTATAGCACGGAAAACTACATTCAATATTTTGTAATAACATTACAAGGGAAAAGAATCTGAAATATACATATATATATATAACTGAATCACTGTTCTGTATACCTGAAATTAACACATTGCAAAATCAACTATACTTCAATTAAAAAACCAAGCACCTATAAAAAATAATTTTGCAAGAGAAAAACAAAATCGCCTATTCACTCATTCCTTGAGTTTCCTACTTTAAACTGGGGACAAAGTTTACATCTGTAAAGATGCGGTACGTATATCCAAGGGAATATTACTCAGCCACTAAAAAGAATGAAATAATACCATTTGCAGCAACATGGATAGACCTGGAGTGAAGTCAGGCAGCAAAAGACAGATATTTATGACATCCCTTACATGTGGAATCAAAACAGAAATTTTACAAATGAACTTACTTACAAAACAGAAAGAAACTCAAAGACTCAGAGAATGAACTTATGGTAGCCAGGCTGGGGGGTGGATGGGGGAAAGGGATAGTTAGGGAACTTGGGATGGACATGTACACACTGCTGTATTTAAAATGGATAACCAACAAGGTCCTACTATATAGCACATGGAACTCTGCTCAATGTTACAGGGCAGTCTAGATGGGAGGAGCGTTTGGGGGAGAACTGGATACATGTATGTGTATGGCTGAGTCCTTTTGCTGTTCACTTGAAACTATCACATTGTTAATTCACTATTTCCCAATACAAAACAAAATTTTTTTTAATAAAAAAAAAGAAAAGAAAGAAAGGAAAAAAATACATCTGTAAAACCCACAAAGGTAAAGACTTATCATTGGTGTACCAGGTAACTTAACAAGAATAACAATATTGCCCTATAGCAAATGGTTAATGCATAAAATTCTCCATTAAAAACTGCACTAGTAAGCTCAGAGTGAGGGTTCGCAATCTTTTCAGTCAGATGGCTACAGCATCACTGAACAGTTACAGAGAGAAAGGAAAGTCATCTGGCACAAGAACAGGAGACCAGGCCAAATATTTCTGGAGGGAAATGCTGTTGACCATGAAATCATTGCCTGAACTGGCTGTTTCTTAAATCATCGACTGTTTCTTAAAGAGTATTAATGATGAAATTAAAAAAGTGAAAAATACATTTATTCTTTTAGACCAGTGTGTTGCAGTAAGATTTACGTGGTGGCCGCCTTGGAAAGCCTGTACTTTGTGGACACAGATCTCAACTTGCAGAAGCTCTGACTGAAATCTTCTACCAGTCTCTGCATCACCAGCTCTGCCTGCCAGACACTGCCAGGCAGTGGGCCCGAAACATCAGCAAACATCCCTGAGCTAAACAGGCTGGGGCCACCACAGTCAGTAAGAAGTGTGGAAAACACACTGCAAGTCCCAAGGGGGATAAAGAAGAAGAAAGCCACATCTTATATGCAGAAGTTGTTATGAGTACATTCTAAGAGTTCTCATTACAAGAGAAAATATTCTTTTAAAATTTCTTTGATTCTGCAACTGTATGAGGTGATGAGTGTTTATGGAGCTTACCGTGCTAATCATTTAATGATATAGGTCGAATCATTATTCTGCACATGTTAAATTTATACAGTGCTGCATGTCAATTACATCTCATTAAAACTGAAAAAAAAAGTTATCAAAATAAAATCCACATCAAGACAAATCACAGTGAAACTGCAATGGTAACAAGAAAACCTTAACGGGAGCCCTGGGGAAAGTGAGATTATCAGCAAAGACAGACAATTAGGCAGATGGTTGCTGCAGTGACAGCAGATACCAAAAGGTACTGACACTGGTACCTTCAGAAGTGTTGAGGAAGACAGCTGTTTCTCAAAGTTCCCTACCAATTAAATTACCATTTGAGACTAAGTCATTTTTTAAATATACAAAGGCTTCTGTGTAGAGACTGCTGCTGCTGCTAAGTCGCTTCAGTCGTGTCCGACTCTGTGCGACCCCAGAGACAGCAGCCCACCAAGCTCTCCCATCCCTGGGATTCTCCAGGCAAGAACACTGGAGTGGGTTGCCATTTCCTTCTCCAATGCATGAAAGTGAAAAGTGAAAGTGAAGTCGCTCAGTCGTGTCTGACCCTCAGAGACCCCATGGACTGCAGCCCACCAGGCTCCTCTGTCCATGGGATTTTCCAGGCAAGAGTGCTGGAGTGGGGTGCCATTGCCTTCTCTGGTGTAGAGATTACTTCCGCCTTATACCTACTGAAATAACATGAAATGTATCCCATCAAGAAGAGACAGAACCCAGAAGGAAAGCAGTACCAAAGTTGGTGAACTTACATTTTAATGGCAAATTAGCATAAGTACTTACAATTAATAGAAAATAAAATGGACTCTTCAAACGGGGTACTGGTGATTGATTCGACACTAAATGTCAGCAAGTTAGGGTGTCAGAAGAAGCTTGTGTCCTTTAGAAGAATGCTAAATATGATCCTAAGTGTGTTTGTTAAAATTTGCAAAGGCAATCCATGAAAGAACAGAGATATAAACTTTAAACCCACGGAGAGAATTAAAAACAAGCCGAGTATTTCTGATGGAATGCAGGTAGGTTAAAAAAAAGAAGAAGAAAAAAAAAAACACGGTAGCAGGAAAAACAGCAGCAGAACAGGTCCAGCTCTGAGTGCAATCATAGTAACTCTAAGAGGAACAAACTCACTAAGATAAACATGGATTACCTCTCACACACACTCAGCCTTAAACTGCTTAAAACATGACACAGAGAAGTTAAAAACAAAGCAGAAAAATTAAACCAGCAAACAAAATGCTTCGAAAAAATCTGTACAATATGACGCGACGGCACCATCAGACTACATTGTAATTCAAAGCGAAAGCACTAACAGGGATAATGCATTTAATAACAGAACAATCAGGATTCCCCTGGTGGTCCAGGGGCTGAGAATCCACCTTCCAATGCAGGGGATGTAGCTCAGGCCCTGGTGGGGGACCTAAGACCTCATATGCCCTGGGACAACTGGGCCTTCGTGCTGGAGAGTCCATGGGCCACACGGAGGAGCCCGCATAGCCAACCTATGATGACCATGAACTTTTATGCACCCAACACTAAAGCAGCAAACATGTTCCCAAACCAAATTCACTTCATTCTGCTGAAATGGTCCCCAAAAGCAAGAGACAAGAAAAGTCAGCCCATTGGTCAGACCAGTCCACAGGTGGGACATGGCCTTGAGTGAGTTTAATCATGATTTTTTTNTACAGATGGATTCTTTACCGTCTGAGCCACCAGGGAAGATCACACAGACATAGAGAACAAACTTATTGTTACCAAAGGGAAAAGGGGGACAGGGAGGGATAAATTAGGAGGTCGAGATTAGCAGATAGCATACTATTGTATATAAACTAGATAACCAACAAGGACTTACTGTATAGCACGGAAAACTACATTCAATATTTTGTAATAACATTACAAGGGAAAAGAATCTGAAATATACATATATATATATAACTGAATCACTGTTCTGTATACCTGAAATTAACACATTGCAAAATCAACTATACTTCAATTTAAAAACCAAGCACCTATAAAAAATAATTTTGCAAGAGAAAAACAAAATCGCCTATTCACTCATTCCTTGAGTTTCCTACTTTAAACTGGGGACAAAGTTTACATCTGTAAAGATGCGGTACGTATATCCAAGGGAATATTACTCAGCCACTAAAAAGAATGAAATAATACCATTTGCAGCAACATGGATAGACCTGGAGTGAAGTCAGGCAGCAAAAGACAGATATTTATGACATCCCTTACATGTGGAATCAAAACAGAAATTTTACAAATGAACTTACTTACAAAACAGAAAGAAACTCAAAGACTCAGAGAATGAACTTATGGTAGCCAGGCTGGGGGGTGGATGGGGGAAAGGGATAGTTAGGGAACTTGGGATGGACATGTACACACTGCTGTATTTAAAATGGATAACCAACAAGGTCCTACTATATAGCACATGGAACTCTGCTCAATGTTACAGGGCAGTCTAGATGGGAGGAGCGTTTGGGGGAGAACTGGATACATGTATGTGTATGGCTGAGTCCTTTTGCTGTTCACTTGAAACTATCACATTGTTAATTTACTATTTCCCAATACAAAACAAAATTTTTTTTAATAAAAAAAAAGAAAAGAAAGAAAGGAAAAAAATACATCTGTAAAACCCACAAAGGTAAAGACTTATCATTGGTGTACCAGGTAACTTAACAAGAATAACAATATTGCCCTATAGCAAATGGTTAATGAATAAAATTCTCCATTAAAAACTGCACTAGTAAGCTCAGAGTGAGGGTTCGCAATCTTTTCAGTCAGATGGCTACAGCATCACTGAACAGTTACAGAGAGAAAGGAAAGTCATCTGGCACAAGAACAGGAGACCAGGCCAAATATTTCTGGAGGGAAATGCTGTTGACCATGAAATCATTGCCTGAACTGGCTGTTTCTTAAATCATCGACTGTTTCTTAAAGAGTATTAATGATGAAATTAAAAAAGTGAAAAATACATTTATTCTTTTAGACCAGTGTGTTGCAGTAAGATTTACGTGGTGGCCGCCTTGGAAAGCCTGTACTTTGTGGACACAGATCTCAACTTGCAGAAGCTCTGACTGAAATCTTCTACCAGTCTCTGCATCACCAGCTCTGCCTGCCAGACACTGCCAGGCAGTGGGCCCGAAACATCAGCAAACATCCCTGAGCTAAACAGGCTGGGGCCACCACAGTCAGTAAGAAGTGTGGAAAACACACTGCAAGTCCCAAGGGGGATAAAGAAGAAGAAAGCCACATCTTATATGCAGAAGTTGTTATGAGTACATTCTAAGAGTTCTCATTACAAGAGAAAATATTCTTTTAAAATTTCTTTGATTCTGCAACTGTATGAGGTGATGAGTGTTTATGGAGCTTACCGTGCTAATCATTTAATGATATAGGTCGAATCATTATTCTGCACATGTTAAATTTATACAGTGCTGCATGTCAATTACATCTCATTAAAACTGAAAAAAAAAGTTATCAAAATAAAATCCACATCAAGACAAATCACAGTGAAACTGCAATGGTAACAAGAAAACCTTAACGGGAGCCCTGGGGAAAGTGAGATTATCAGCAAAGACAGACAATTAGGCAGATGGTTGCTGCAGTGACAGCAGATACCAAAAGGTACTGACACTGGTACCTTCAGAAGTGTTGAGGAAGACAGCTGTTTCTCAAAGTTCCCTACCAATTAAATTACCATTTGAGACTAAGTCATTTTTTAAATATACAAAGGCTTCTGTGTAGAGACTGCTGCTGCTGCTAAGTCGCTTCAGTCGTGTCCGACTCTGTGCGACCCCAGAGACAGCAGCCCACCAAGCTCTCCCATCCCTGGGATTCTCCAGGCAAGAACACTGGAGTGGGTTGCCATTTCCTTCTCCAATGCATGAAAGTGAAAAGTGAAAGTGAAGTCGCTCAGTCGTGTCTGACCCTCAGAGACCCCATGGACTGCTGCCCACCAGGCTCCTCTGTCCATGGGATTTTCCAGGCAAGAGTGCTGGAGTGGGGTGCCATTGCCTTCTCTGGTGTAGAGATTACTTCCGCCTTATACCTACTGAAATAACATGAAATGTATCCCATCAAGAAGAGACAGAACCCAGAAGGAAAGCAGTACCAAAGTTGGTGAACTTACATTTTAATGGCAAATTAGCATAAGTACTTACAATTAATAGAAAATAAAATGGACTCTTCAAACGGGGTACTGGTGATTGATTCGACACTAAATGTCAGCAAGTTAGGGTGTCAGAAGAAGCTTGTGTCCTTTAGAAGAATGCTAAATATGATCCTAAGTGTGTTTGTTAAAATTTGCAAAGGCAATCCATGAAAGAACAGAGATATAAACTTTAAACCCACGGAGAGAATTAAAAACAAGCCGAGTATTTCTGATGGAATGCAGGTAGGTTAAAAAAAAGAAGAAGAAAAAAAAAAACACGGTAGCAGGAAAAACAGCAGCAGAACAGGTCCAGCTCTGAGTGCAATCACAGTAACTCTAAGAGGAACAAACTCACTAAGATAAACATGGATTACCTCTCACACACACTCAGCCTTAAACTGCTTAAAACATGACACAGAGAAGTTAAAAACAAAGCAGAAAAATTAAACCAGCAAACAAAATGCTTCGAAAAAATCTGTACAATATGACGCGACGGCACCATCAGACTACATTGTAATTCAAAGCGAAAGCACTAACAGGGATAATGCATTTAATAACAGAACAATCAGGATTCCCCTGGTGGTCCAGGGGCTGAGAATCCACCTTCCAATGCAGGGGATGTAGCTGAGGACCTGGTGGGGGACCTAAGACCTCATATGCCCTGGGACAACTGGGCCTTCGTGCTGGAGAGTCCATGGGCCACACGGAGGAGCCCGCATAGCCAACCTATGATGACCATGAACTTTTATGCACCCAACACTAAAGCAGCAAACATGTTCCCAAACCAAATTCACTTCATTCTGCTGAAATGGTCCCCAAAAGCAAGAGACAAGAAAAGTCAGCCCATTGGTCAGACCAGTCCACAGGTGGGACATGGCCTTGAGTGAGTTTAATCATGATTTTTTTAAAAAAATCATTATTTTAATTACAGAAATGAGAGGATTTAGGGGAGTTAAAAGTGAACAGAAGGTGGTCTGGTGGTTAAGAATCCGCCTGCCATTGTAGGAGACATGGGTTCGATCCCTGGTCCAGGAAGATTCCACACGCCAAGGGGCAGCTAGGCCCATGCACCACAACTAGCGAAGTCTATGCACCTCAAACAAGAGTCCATGCCCTGAAACGAGAAGCCACTGCGATGGGAAGCCCGTGCACTAGAGCTAGAGAGTGGCCCCTGCCCAATGCAACCAGAGAAAGCCCGCATGCAGCATGCAGCCAAAACGGAATTTTAAAAATACACACTGATAAATAAAAGTGAACAAGAAGGTCATGGGCTATTCAAGAGTGACCAAAAACATCATGGATCTAGACCTCATTCAAAAAACAGGGAAGGACTAGATGCATAGACTAAATTAGAATTAGCCAACTGTGGGGAAAGGCAGCTATTTTACAGTTTCACCTGATTGATTCCCATTTGTTTAATGTAAAAATCATCGTTTTATAAACATTCAAGAGTGCCCTTTTACCCTCCCCCTCCTTTTTCTGGGCTGTGCCACACAGCACGTGGGACCCTAGTTCCCTGACCAGGGATTGAACTCATTCCCCCTGTACTGGACCATCAGGAAGGTCTTAAGAGTGCCTTTTACTGACAGTATGTTCAGTTGATTACAACAAAGAGAGGCTCAGAGGCCCCCAGGAGGACAGGAGAGCCTGATCACATGGCCACCCTGCCCTCTAATGTGGCTCCCTGTCCTGTTGGTCACTGGGATAGCAGAGTCACATACAAACAACACAATCCGCAACAGCTAGAGGTGTGCACACCGCAGATGAGCAAAGGAGGCCAGGACAGGCAAGGGCAAAGGAAATTAAAGGCGCAGAGAGGGGTGGAGTGCATTTGATGAGTGGAAGGATCCAGTGAACCTAAGACAGATGAAGGCCCCTGTCATGGGAAGGCTAGAATCCGGCCTCTGATGTGTTTTAGGAAAACTATCATTAGTGGCCAGGAAGCCACACAGTCACGGCCCTTGGTGGCTGCTGTGGTCATAAATCCTCATCTGAGGCAGGGTACCAACTCGCCGCCGAGGGCAGTTACCTGGCTGCTCACCCGTCTGGGGCCTCCGCTTTGATGGGAAGAGGTCAGGCCAAGGCCTTGTCTTCTCCAAACGCCTGTCCTGCAAACTCTGACTTCACCCGTCATTAACCTGAGCCACCCTCAGCATCAGTCCAGGCTGGGAACTACCTAGCCACGTTTATGGAGCTTCTCTAGACACCATCCTCTCATGTCAGTGACCGCAGCTGATCTGAAAGCACCAGGAAGTTTTACAAAACACAGATGCCAAAGAAACGGAGCAAAACAAAACCTTCGGACGCCTGGGTCCCACCTGCAGAGGTTCCAATGTCACGGGCCAGGGGGTGTCCTGGGCATCGGGATTCATAAGCACCCCCCGGAAGTTCTACCAGACGGCTGGGAACAGCATCACTGGGCTCGAGGGCTCAGGCCTCCACATGCACTTATATGATCCCCTTCACCACCTGATAAAAGCCGGGGAGCAGGGTGTACCTTATCTCCTGCTCTGGGCACTGCTGGTCTCTAACCCTCCTGCAAAGAAAGACCCAAACGTCTACCCCCTATTTCACAGGGCACCTTGGAGATGTTCTGCAAGAGGCTGAGAGCAGAGGTGAATGTGCAGCACCTGCTGTCTACCTGCCGTCTGCCTGCCTTGTCGTCAGCCCGTCCCTGGGGAAATCTAATGATGAGCCAAGCTGAGACATTGCTGGGGAGAGAAAGGAATGAGATGTGAGATAGAAGACAAGAAGCTTTCCGAATGTATCAGAATCACCTGTGCAGCCCCTCATGATCAAATTACACACACACATTCCCTTGAGAGGAAGAACCAACTCTGTTGTCAAGGTCAAGGTCTTGTGGACAGCATGACACATCCTCCTGATCAGCTCGTATGTTTCCCTCCGAAGCTCCAGGGTCCGGGGCGGTGGAAGGACAGGGAGACGTCCAGCCAGCCTGTGCATCTGGTGTCTCTTCAAGCCAGTGGAGCTCAACTATGGGTGACCTACCCCCCACCCCAAGGACACTTGGCTTTGCCCATAGACACAGGCACAAATGGGGGGCTGTCACTGCATCCAGTGGGCAGAGGCCAGAGATGCTGTTACATGTCCAACAGGGCACAGGACTAAACAGGGCCCCCTAAATACTGCAGAGCTGAGCTTGATGACCCTACCTGAGCAGACCACACTGTAATAGACGACAGGGGGTTATGTGGCACCTGGGCCCCTCACTCAGTGAGGCTATGAGTAACCTGGTTTAAAATAAATCCAAACAAATCCAAAAACCTTACACCAGAGAACCCTTGGAAACACAAGACTCTCCCAGCAACACTTTGAAGTTGAAAAGGAAGCAAGCAGCCCGACCATGAACTCAGCTGGCCAGAAGGAAGGCGTCTCTGTTTCAGAAGGGTTCCAGGAGAACTGTGTAAAGCCCTCCATCATTAAAGTATTTGAAACACATGCATTAGAACAAAACAGACAGGCACGTCTTGCATAAAATCATATCTTTAAGCTATCTTGTTTACTAGTATTCACAGAAAGTAATAAATGGAGGATTTTTTTGGAAGTGACTTTGTTTCACCCATGGAAGAGAACTGTTGCTAATCCCTGCGAATAAGCACAGAGGATGGAACAGTCACAAGCCTCCTTGCAGGCCCCCTCCCAGTGCCTCGTGCATCAGTCCTGAGCGTGCCTGGTGTTCCAACATCCCATAATTTCCCCCTCCAGTTCCCAGCCCTGCTCAAATTCCAAGAGACCTCCAGCCCAAGAGAAGAGGCCATGTGTGATGGGAGGACCACCCACTGGGGGCTCCTTGAGGTCCTCAGGGTGAGATCAATCACACAAGTGCAGACCTGATGAGCAAACACGGTCTTGCCTGGGCGCCTGGCTCCCGTCCGCAGCCACAGACAGACAGCATCTGTGCTCATGTGCCAGCCATCTGATGAGTGCTCCCACATTTTAGACATCCCCTCATCCCAGCCATTCTGCTGTGGGTCACAGAAGAGCGTATCTGTGATGCCAGGGGAAAACTCTGAGCCAAGCCTCCCACACGAGCCTTCTCTCTGCACAAAAACTGGCCAACCCAAGGGGAAGCACCCTGGGGGCTCAGGCCTCCCACTCCTTTCTCAGAGGCTCATCCTAAGTCAGAGATTCAAACACTGGTGATCAACTGCTCAACAGGAAGACACTCTGCACAGATGTGTAAATATACATATAACTTGGCACCTTCTCAATGCTGAATAATTTCTGACAACTAAAGGGAAAAAAATGAAAGTGGCTTCTTTGGCTCATAATCATACCATTCAACACTTAATGGTTCTCACTTGAGTTAGAGAAATGCCAAGAAAGTATACTTGAGAAACAGCCACACCAACCAGTCAGCATCCTCTAAGCATTTCTGTTTCTCTGACTCTTGATTCCTCATTTGAGGATAAAAGTTACCCAAGTCATACAATGTCACTAACAACACATACAGCATATAAATTTGACGGACCCCCACATCAAATGTAAATTTTAAAAAGAGAAATATTTGTTATCTATTCCTGTAACACCTTGTGGCTCAGATGGTAAAGAATCTGCCTTCAATGTAGGAGACCTGGGTTCTATGACTGGGCTGAGAAGATCCCCTGGAGAAGGAAATGGCAACCTACCCCAGTATTCTTGCCTGGGAAATCTCATGGACAGAGGAACCTGGCAGGCTACAGTCCATGGGGCCACAGAGAGTCAGACACAACGGAGCAGTGAAAACTTTTATACTTTTTCATTCCCGTAGTACAAACTGGATGCACTTAACTGCCTAGGGGTATTAAAATTATCCAGAAATATGTGCTCTCACTACATTTGCATTATTTAAGAAAAATGTGAACCGTGTCCATTTCACTGAAATTCACAAACTCCCTTCATCAACAGCAAATGACAAGCAGACAGCCCCCCTCCAAGTTCTGAAAGACTCCCACATGCCAGGAAATCTGTGCTGACAGCAGAGGAGGGGCGGGGGTCTCATCTCTCTGGGGGAGTGAGTGTGGCCCGATGCTGATGGCTGCTCACACAGCATTACTGTTTCTCACACACCGCAGTCTGAAAGGCCACCTGAATGCCCACAGGTACACAGGAAACAGGCTGAGAGGAGGCCCCTGCTCACAGGGACAACCAGTGTGGCACAACCACAGGGAGGGATGGACCCCCGAGCCTGGCCGAAGGTCCCTCATCACTGACCCAACAGGTGATCAGATGGCCCACAGGCATCGTCCAAGTACTTGACCTCAAGTGGAACCACAGGTCTGTATGCCCTGCCCTGAGGTACTCATTTACAGTCAGAAATTCCTTGCCAAGGGATTTTAAGACTGTTATAGCTTTTTCTCAAGGAAAAGATAAAGGTGATAAAAGCTTCACTCATTCAACAAATATTTAGTGAGTGCTTGACAAGGGCAAGGACATGCAGACACACATATATATTCAATAAATCAGAAATGCCATGGAGGGATCCTGCAAGACTCTCAAACTGCTGGTTGGAGGAGTGGACACCCACCAAGAAAGCACTTTCAAGATCTGTACGCTCAGTGGTCAAGGCTGTGTGGGCAGAGATCAAGGGAATAGCACCACATCCCGAAAGAGACCCGCACATATATGCTCCCTGATTTCTGACAAAGGTACAAAGTAATTCAATGGAGCAAAGACAGCCTTTCCAAGAAATGGTGCCAGGAAAAAATGGAGGCTCATAGACAAAAAAAAAAAAAAACCTTGACCTGAGTCTCACACCTTATACAAAAATGAACTCAAAACGGACACCATGGATTAAAATGTAACACTTTCAGAAACACACACACATTCACACACACGGAGAAAATATTCAGAATCTAGGGCTAGGCAAAGAGCTCTGGAATTGACACCATAAAAGGAAATATTTATAAGTTGAACTTCATCAAAATTAAAAACACTTGCCCTGGGGAAGACCCTGCTGAAAGGAAGAAAGACAAATGGCAGAGTGGGAGAAAATATTCCTTAACCATACAGACAACCACGGGCTAGTATCTAGAACTCTTGAAACTCAATAGTTAAAAAAAAAAAAATCACACACAGTAAAATAACCAAGCAATTCTAATTAGAAAATGGGCAAAAACCATGAAGACACCAAAAAGGACATGAAGATGTTGAATACAACATGAAAAGATACCAATGTCATTAGTCACTAGGGAAATGCACATTAAAACCACAATGATGTATTGCCTATGAGAATGGACAAATAAAACAGTGCCAATGCCAAATACTGATGAGGATGCACAACAAGAGAGCACTCTGCACCCCTGGTGAGAACTTCAAGTGGTGCAACCACTTTGGGAAACAGCAAAACAGCTGGGCATGTCCTTAAAAAACACAACGAGATATGCAACTCCTATATGGCCCAGGAACCAAGCAACTGTATTCATATAGCCCCAAACTGGAAACAACCCAGATGTCCTTCAGCTAGCGACTGGTTAAGCCCCTGTGATGCATGGTCACCATGGACCACTCCACAGCAATACAAAGGCACAGACCATGGATATCATATATACACAATCTGGGTGATCTCAAGAGACTGATGCGGAGTGAAAAAGCTAATCCTCAGAGGTTACATGCTGTGTGTCTCCACTCATGTCATAGTCTTGAAATGACAAAATATGGAAACGGGGACCCAGTCGTGGGTGTGGTGAAAGTGGACGTGGTCATGGAGAGAAGTGGGCGTGGTCATGGAGGAAAGTGGGTGTGGCCATAAAAGGTCCAAATGAGGGACCCCAATGGTCAGGAAACCTGAAACCCGTTCTGTAGCTTGACTGAATCAACCTGACACCCTAGTTTTGAGATCATACCAGAGTCTGAACTGGATAAAGGATACCTGGGACCTTGCTGAATTATTTCTTACAAACTGCAGGAGAATCTGCAAGGGTCTCAGGAAAGAGTTCAGAGAAAGGGTGCTAGGAAGGCTTCAAGGAGGAGGTGGCACTTCTGGGAGGATCAAGGCGGGGCCCCGAGTCACTAATAAAGGCGAGACTTAGGTACAGCCTGGAGGGGTGCAGGGGGAGGGGGCGTGCCCTCTCTCGTCAAACGTGAACTCTGCCGTCTCCCTTCCTATAATTTTCTCAGCAGAGAAGCAGTGCAATGGATACTTCCAGAAGCAGAAATTCACTTTATAGAGAAGCATTACGAGTCAGACAAAGACATGGATGCCCTTCCTCATGGAACCCCTGCTCCTCCAGCGGCTGCCCCGATGGTGCCCAGCTCTAGGGGCTGCACAGAGCTTCCTTCCAGTGCATAGCTGGCCACCAGCCTCTTCCTTGCACGTACAAAGCACAGGAGGTGGCCAGGTTCCAGCTAAGGTCCAGAGGACAGAGGAGAGCTGCTGGGTCAGGGGCCTGGGTCAGTCCAGCCTGGCCAGGACTGCAGTAAGGAGGTCATTGACCTTCACTTGCCTCATAGAAAACAGGCAATTTAATTCCCATCTAGGTTTCCACAAAAAATTGCTCCATCCACGGCTAGGCCCAGGGACCAGTACAGCCCCCAGCAGGCCCTCACCCAGCCCTTCCAGCAACAGTGAATCAGCCATTAGCACTATTTATGGTTGTTTAACTGCACACACACCCCCTTTCTTCCCAGACACCAAAACAGTGCCATTTACAGCTGAAGCCTTCGAAGTGGCTCCTGCCAAAGCTCCTTGTGCCTGCTGCTGCTGCTCACCCTGTAGCCCCTGAACTCTGCGTCCCCCACCGGGGGCCCGTGCCCTTGTTGATGGGGCTCTAGTCCAGTCCCACCCCTGCTCTCAGGTGTGGGCAGGACACAGGAAGATCCCTGTGCAGATACTATGCGCGCGTACACACACACATGCACACACACACACATATGCCCTAACCCTAACGCACACACGCACCCCAGGCTCTTCTCAGGTCTCACATTTGGGAAGAAGACTTCACCAGACAACCTGATTCACCCTGCTCCTCTCTCTCATCCCATGACACCACGTTATTAAGGTAGCAGGCACATAACCGGGGTCACTCAGGACACCAGACTGCTCTCCCTGTCCTGCTCTTCAGCTTGTTATCCTCTCCCTGAACTCAGCAAAGGACAGCAGGTGCTGCGTGTTCCCTGAGGCGTCCACACAGCCTGCTCCTCCTCCCGCCCATTGCTGACCTGCCAGGGAAGCCACGGAAGCTGATGACAACCCGGCCAGGGTCTGGGGGGCACCCTGGCACGAGGACTCTGCCCAGAGATGCTTCACACAGCCTCACCCACGCACATCTTTTCCTTACAAGGGGGACCATGAACTCTGAAACTACAGACAATGCTATTTCATTAAAGCGTAGCATGAGACCAATAAAACCATTTATTATGTTCATACACCTTTGTTTCCAGACTTTATGGCTGCCTGAGTTTATTATGACACAGAGAAAAGTCCTCACCCACTGGGTGAGAGAAACGAGAAAGACTTTCATAGTCCATTCGGGCTGCTCTGACAACCACCATAAACGGGGGGATCTTGGAGAACAGACATTATTTCTTACAGTCCTGGAGGCTGAGAAATCTAAGATCCAGGTGCTGCCAGATTCGGTTCTGACGGGGACCCACTTTCTGATTCATAAGACAGCCGAGTCCCCCTGTGTCCTCACATGGTGGACAGGAGAGGGCCCCTGGACGAAGCCCCTCTGATGAGGACTCTGACCTTCGGAAAGTGGGTGGGGCTCCACTCTCATGACCCAGTCACCTCCTGAAGGCTCCACCTCCTCATAGCATCAGACTGGGGATTAGGATTTAACCTGAGTCTGGGGGTGACACAGACATTCAGCCTGCAGCAGACACCCAAGAGGAGACAGTGAGGCGGAGGCAAGACGTGGAGAAGCTATTGCTAAGGAAAGGTTCTGGGGTCAGTGGGGGCTGGGGAGCCACAGACAGAGGCAGGGATACAAGGGGTGGGTCAGGAGACGGAGGATACATGGGGTCGTTCTGGGGTCCCAGGGCTGCAACCCAGGCGCTTCCGCTGAACCCTGAAGGGTCACATCCTGTTTTGGCTACACGGCACAGGGAGCGATCGTGAGCCCTGCCCCCCAGTAAACAGCTCAGAATGCTGGAGAAAATGTAACGAGCAAACATTTTTGCACAGCTGAACTCACACACACAAAGAAGAAGATTCCCCAGTGTCCACAACGCCCAAGGGATAACCAGAGCATGAGCACAAGGGTGTGTATTAAGGGGGAGGATGGGAAGCCGAGAGTTACCAGAAATAGGCCAGGGGCATGAGAAGAGGGCTTTGATCAACGCGCCCAAGCAACCCACTGCAGAGACGCACCCTTCCTGAAAGGAAACTAAAAATCACCTGGGATGGGGACAGTAAGCTTCTGCTCAAGACACTGGATGGTGGGGGAAGGTCTATGCCACATGCAAGTTCAATGTTCAACTGACACACCCATTTGGTACACAGATCCATGAGGCCAAAGTTAAGAGTTGTATTTGGACCAATGATACCACCAAGGCCTCCAAAAAAGACCAATGTTAAAACTCACTGGGAGGACATCTCCACAAACTTTATGGGATTCCCACTCAGAAGGGCTCATAATCCACGTAAGAGTCACCAGATCTAAACTGAACACTTAGTGACACCAAGAACTCAAGATAAACAGAACAAACTGAAAAAGACTATGACTTTAAAGTGTTTGAAGATTTAAAGCAAGAACTACGTGTACGTGTGTGCTCAGCTGTGTCTGACTCTTGGCAATCCCATGGACTGTAGCCTGGTAGGCTCCTCTGTCCGTGAAATTTTCCAAGCAAGAATACTGGAGTGGGTTGCTATTTCCTTCTCCAGGGGATTTTTCCCAACCCAGGGATTGAACTCTCGTCTCCCACATCTCCTGCATTGCAGGCAAATTCTTTTCCACTGACTACCCGGAAAGTCCAAGAACTATGAAATGATGAGAAAAAGATAATATAGGAAAAAGATCAAGCTTTTTTACACTTCTGGAATGTAAACTCACTGAAATGAAAAGTTAGTGGATGAATAAAAACTAATTATTATGTAAAGAAGAGAATTAATAATCTGGATAAGAAATGAAGAAATTATCCAGAATGTACCATACAGAGATAAAAATGCCTTAAAAAATATATAGATGGGTAAGATGGAGAATGGAGTAAGAATGGCCATCATAAGAAAGTCCCACAAAGACTAATAGGAAGGAGTTCTAGAAGAAACACAGAGAATGGGAAAGAAACATGATTCAGAGACAGTTTCATTATAGAACACTATTCAAAGAGTGAGAATTTTCCAGATTTTATGAAAGCCACACACTCTCACTGACAAAGAATGTGGAGCCAAATAAAAATAAATCGAGATTCATCTGATTCAAACTGCAGAATACCAAACACAAAGAGAACAGTATAAAAGTAACCAGGAAGCAAAGACAGGTTATCTACCAAAGTGAGAGTATCTGACAGCAGATCTCTTGATAGCAAAATAGAGTCAAAAGATAATAAAAATATTATCTTCAAAGTGTTAGAATTCTATACCCAATTAAATAGCTTTCAACACTGAGTGTGAAATAAAAGCATATTAGACAATATCATTTACTGAAAAAGGAATGACTAAAAGATATATTAATAGATCAGTGAGAAGGAAACTGAATTTAGAAGTAAGGAGCAACACTCCAGAAGCAATGATAGCAGGTTGGAAAATGTGCAAATGAATCTAAATAACAGCATGAGCTATTAGTCAACTTGGGGGGAGCTGATGAAACCAGAATGGTACTAGATAACAATAGTATGAAAGATAGGAGTTGACTGGAGTTGAAGCTTTCTAAGATGCTTGTATTATTCAGGAAAAGAATATGGATACTGATTAGTTTGGGATATTAAGACAAACATGCATGTTAAAAATATAAATATCATCAAAAGGGTGACATAATGTATGGTTTCCTAACAAAGAGAGAGAACATGAGAACTGCAAGTTTAATTAAAGAGAAATCAATATTAAAAATAGAAAAAAAGATGGTGAGCAGCCTTTCCCTGCACCGCCACCACTCAGGCCCTTCCCTAGTCAGTCCCTGCCCTCCAACCCCTAGGAGCAGCTGGGATGGGGTCCCCTGGGTCTCCCTACCCCTCCCCTTTCTTTCTGCTCACTGTTGTTACAGCTGGCTGTAATGCTTTTTAATAAAAATGTTTTTAAAAAGAGAGAAAAAAAAAGAAAACAGAAAAGGCATGGAAGATAGCATAAAATACAATGACAGAAATAAGTTCAAACATGTTAATAGCCACAAAAAATGTAACTGGATTAAATTCACAAGTTTTGAAAAAAGAGATTCCCAGATTCCAGTTTTTAAAAGGTAGCTATAGTCCATTCACAAAAAATACACCTAAAACATAGTGGTGCAGAAACAATAGATGAGAATCACCAAAAAGTCTATATGAGGTAAATACTAACTAAAAGAAATTTGGCGTGGATGATAAAAGCAGACAAAGTAGGCTTAACAGGAAAAAGCAAGACATTAGAATAAAGAGGTCATTATGAAATGATAAAAGGAACAATTCATTACCAAATAAAGGTTCTAAATCTTTATGAATTCATATCCAAAATCTATAAATCAAAGTTTAACAGAATATAAGAAGAAAATTTAAATGTAAAATTATAATGGGTGATTTTAATATATCTTTAATCCTAAAGAGATATTTAACAGACAAAACTATAAAGGATATAGAAAACTTGAACAACACAATTAACAAGTGATCTGATACACATTTTTTTCCCCAAATTGTGGCAATCTAGTAATGGATTTGAACTTACAAATACCATTAAAAAAAATAGAACTGAAAATACCAGACTATGTCCCATATGGCAAAAAATAAGCATTACTTTGTAAAAACGTTTGATCTGTATATTGAGTGATGATATAAAATGTCCTTTCTGCTGTAAGTATAGTTCAAGTTGGAAAGTCTTCAATCTAATGGATTCAAAGTCTTCATCCCCAAATTGGAGCATACATATTCCTCTCAAGCACTCATAAGACAGTTACAAGGACTTCCCTGGTGGTACAGTAGATAGGAGTCTGCCTACCAAGGTAGGGAACATGGGTTCAATCCCTGATCCGGGAAGATTCAACACGCTGCAGAGCAACTAAGCCCGTGTGCCACAACTACTGAGCCCACCAGCCCAAGAGCTGCTGTTCCACAATAAGAGAATCCACTGCAATGAGCAACAAAGAGCAGCCCCCACTCACTGCAACTAGAGAAAGCCCATGCATAGCAACAAAGACCCAGTGCAACTAAAATAGATTAATTTGAAAACAGAAACAGTTATAAAATCTGATCATTTATTTGGCACAAAGGAGTCCCAGCCAAACCCAGAGAATCAATATCAGGTCCTGAAGAGTGATGAAGGATGTCCCACAAGAGCTATCTGACAGCTAGTTGGTTCCCTGTGGCTCTATCCACCAACACTAGTTCCCTTTTATGATCCAAAACTTGCCTCTCTTGAAAGTGTAGATTAACTGGCCAGTTATTATTTGTGTCTAGCGTGTATTTAAGAAACTTTCTGGTAGAAAGAAATACAGTGAAAGCACTTGGGCTATCTTTCCGAAGCTGAAAATCAACTAAGGTTAACCGTTTCAACCTTTTTGAGATATTCCACCATAGAGAGACTACTAGAAGAAATGTACCCAAAAGGGGGATCAAAAAATTAGAGTTTTGCACAAGTGAAGGGGTATATGGGAATCCGGGTGTATGGACATGATGTGAACAACACAGGAAGTCAGTGAGCTGGCTGACCAGAAGGGACAATTCCAGAAGGTTAATCCTACCAGCCCTCTTTAAGCATCTATCCACGAAGAAAGTGATGCAATTCTAGGAGTTCGAGGCCCAGAGGGCATGTCTCTTCTCATCCTTCTCAACTGCCTTTCAGTTCACTGCAGGGTTTAGTACCTTGGGGTGGGAAACCGAGATGGACCAGGCAGGAAAGGACCTGTGTCACGCTAAAGGGCTAGACAATGGGCCAAGGCGAGTTTGTCTGTTTAAGTCGTGTGCAAGCTGTCAGACTGGGGGGATACAGAAGGTAAAACAGAAGAGGGGGCAGTTAGAAGTGCTGCATCCCTGAATGTGGTGACTGGAGTGTCAGCCCTCAAAATATTCATTGGAGATATGGGTGAAAGGACGGATAGAGGAAAATCACAAAGTTAAATTGAGGTTAAAATGAACTGTCTTAAAGTGTACAGTCCAATGGCCTTTGGTACATTCACAATGTTGTGCAAACCACCTCCACCCAGTTCCAAAACACTGTCATCACCCAAGAGGAAACCCCGGCCCGTCTCCCTCCTCCCCAGCCCCTAATCTGTTGTCTATGGATTTACCTATCTGAACATTTCTGATAAACGTACTCATACAACACCTGGCTTCTTTCACTTGGTATAATTTTAAGGTTCAACCCCGTAGCACGCACCAATGAAAAAGAATTTCTAAGACCGTAAACTCAGAGCAGCAGGGGGAGCAGGAAGAGTAAGGATATTTGTCAGCCATTAAGCCACTCTAGTACTCTTGCCTGGAAAATCCCATGGGCAGAGGAGCCTGGTAGGCTGCAGTCCACGGGGTCGTGAAGAGTCGGATATGACTGAGCAACTTCACTTTCACTTTTCACTTTCATGCATTGGAGAAGGAAATGGCAACCCACTCCAGTGTTCTTGCCTGGAGAATCCCAGGGACGGGGAGCCTGGTAGGCTGCCATCTATGGGGTCGCACAGAGTCGGACACGACTGAAGTGACTTAGCAGCAGCAGCAAGCCTGGGTGACTTAAAGGACAGTGGCACCGTTAACACAGCTGGAAAGACAAGAGTATGATGCAGGAAGGGGCGAAGGGGACAAGTCTGTTCCTGGACAGAGTGAGTTTGCAGAGCGAGGAGACACCCACCCTGACGGAGTCCCCCAGGCGCTGAAACCATGGTCTGCAGAGAGAAGCCGCAGCCGCAGAGATCCACCCTCTCACCATCCTCCGAGGCCGGGGCGCAGACACATCCACACCCAGGCCTGTGGTGGAGACGCACAAACCGCCCTGGACCATCTCAGAATGTGGCCCATTGTCCATTTACCAGCCCTCAGGGGTGAAAGGTCACCAGCACGGCTCAAGACGGAGAAAACACTATCCTCCCTCTAGAGCGAAACCTACGGCTAAGTCTGTGCTGGCTTTGGTACAAAAGAGTCATTCATGAGACCCCGGCTCGAATGTTCCGATAAGCATCTCCTGCACCACTTCTGAACCGGTGCACCCTGCTGCACCCAGAACAGCCCAGCAGCCCCCGACCCTCCTGACTCTCACTCTCGTGACTCTGTGAGCATTTCGGTGTCAGAATACAGCCCCACCAGCCTGACTGCCACTCTGGAGGTAAGAGCACAGTGACTGTGTTCCAGATGAGCGACCCCTCTGAGTAATTTTAAGCTGTAATGAAAGCGAGGGGCTGACCCCCCACCCGCTCCTCACGGCCAGCCTGAGCCTCCAACATTAGTGGTCATTTCTCTCCCCAGAGAGCTATTTGTGACTTGATGTCAGGTCCTTCCCAAATCCATTTCAGGTGGGGAAAAAGAATCTCCTGCCTGCTTTAAATACACATATTTACTTACATATGTAATTTATATATTTATACACAAATGTTGTTGTTTAGTCACTAAGTCATGTCCGTCTCTTTTGCAAACCCTGGACTGTAGCCCACCAGGCTCGTCTGTCCGTGGGATTCTCCAGGCAAGAATACTGGAGTGGGTTGCCATTTCTTCCTCCAGTGGATTTTCCCAACCCAGGGGTTGAACCTACATCTCCTATACTGGCAGGCAGATTATCACTGAGCTACTAGGGAAGTCCATACATAAAACATACACGTGTATAAAACTTAAACTTAAAAATATAATTCAAAGTTGTTTTTTGTATCCTCAAGGTCAGGCTCAAACTGGAAATCTCGGGAAAAGAAACCATCACAGACTGCCTCCTAGCAGACTCGTACCAAAAGGAAAAGAGGGAAGAAAAATTATTAGGATGCATAAATGTAGAGGGGAGTGGTCACACCCAGAGGAGGGTCATCAACCAAGACAGAACCTTCCAGGCTCCCAATCTCCTCCTCTGCGAAGCTCTCACCTGCATCCCCCACTCACCTGGAAAGTCCCCAACCACCCTTGGGATCCAGGCCCTTGTGAGCACCCCCACGGTGACCCAGACAAACAGAGCCCAAGTGCCACGGGGCCATTTGTGAAGGGGGACGGTGACAAGACAAATAAATAGAACACGCAGTGTTTTCATGGAAGTGGCAACATACACAGAATTCACACAAATCCATCACATGTTGGCTCAGTAAACACCTTGAAGGCAGGGCATCTGCCTCCCCAGGGCCCAGTCCAGGGTCTGAGTGAAGTCTGGGTGGAGCAATAGATGGATTAGCAGCTGAATCACGAAGTGAATCCAAAGGAACCATGAAGTGCTAAGTGCTGGCACGTAACATGCTGGCTTTTTAGCTATCATCTCAAACCCTCACCACCATTTGTACCTTCATCAATATGCAGGATATTTTCCAAGAGGACATTCAGCTTTAATCTTATACTGGAAGTCAACAACAAAACGGGATTTGCGTTACCGTTGCAAATGAAAAAAACAAAAACAAAAACGTATGCATTGTCTAGACTGCTTTGCTAGAACACATTCAGTCCCTAAAATGTAAAAGAAATCTATATTTAAATCACATTGGCTGCGTAACAGACACAGGCAGCACACACCCACATCTGTTGACACAGATAATGGACAACCATAACATATTTTCCAGCTCATTGGAAGAGAAGGCTCTCGAGAAAAAAGAGATTGCCTAATTTTGTATTCTAGTAATAATACACCCCGCATGGACCCATAAAGGGAACTAACAGCCAGCTTATTGGAATGGAAATTATAAAAAAATAGCTTGAGACCAGGGTTCAACAAGCCTTTTCCGTAAAGGGTCAGAGAGCAGATATTTCAGGCTTTACAAGCAACACAGCCTCTGTCACATCATCTTTGCTTTTTCAGATTTGTTTTGTACTTTTTCCCCAACTCTATAAAAAATGCAAAAACCATTCTTAGTTTCCAGGCCATACAAACAGTAGCTGGCCGTCCCCTGCCTTAAACCACAGTAAGACCAGGACACTTGGAAGCCACAGAGCAACTGAGTTCATGTGCCACAACTACTGAGCCAGAGCTCTTGAGCCTGCATGCTGGAAACTACTGAAATTCGCTGGCCTGGAGCCTGTGCTTGGCAATGAGAGAAGCCACTGCAATGAGAAGCCCGCGAACTTCAACTAGAGAATAGCCCCTGCTCACCACAACTAGAGAAAGCCCATGCGCAGCAAGGAAGACCCAGTGCAACCAAAACCAAAATACATTTGTTAAATTAAAAAAAAAAAAGAATAGGACACTTGGGAGTCCCATGTTCGCAAGGGGTAAGCCCCCATCCACCTGACTCACCTCCTTCAGTCTCTCCAGCTCGTTCTGCAGGGCCTGCTTTGATATCTCCACTTCAATCATCTGCTGTCGGAGAGTTTCATTCTCATCTTCCGCTTTAGCTCTCTTTTCCTCTACAGTTTCAAGTTCATGGTGCAATCGGACCGACACGTCTTTGGCCACCTGCATCAACGCACAGACACAGTCATCTGATGGGAAGCCTTCTGTGTGCTAAGGGCACCTCCAAACCACTTCAGAGGCAGAATCACTATGGAATATTGTGTTACACAAAACAGCAAAGATCCTGGCAATATTAACAAGCCTACATTTAAAGGAAGGGGTATTAGTTTAAAACATGAAATCCACATTAAGGGGAAGTATGACTTTCATCTGGATTAAAAGGCCACTTTGCCACAGCCCTGTTCCTTCTGGAATATTGCTTAGAATGCCAAGTCTTCCCAGGAGCACATGCTTTAAATGATCGTTTAAAAATGATCATTGGACTTACCTAGTGGTCCACTGGTTAAGAATTTGCCTGCCAAGGCAGGGGACATAGGTTCAATCCCTGGTCCCGGAAGCCAAGCCCATGTGCCACAACTACTGGGCCTGTGCTCTAGAGCCTGCGAGCTGCAACTACCAAGCCCATATGCTACAGTGACTCAAGCCTGTGCACCTAGAAACTGTACTCTGCAACAAGAGAAGTCCACACTGCGTGTTGGATCGAAGAGTAGCCTCTGCTCTCCACAACGAGAGAAACCCACATGCAGCAGAGAAGTCCCAGCGCAGCCAAATATAAATAAATAAATAAAATGAATAACAAATAATTTTTTAAAAAGATCATCAAATAAACATTTTTGTTTCTCCAAATCATTTTTAAAGAACCCTATTTGCTTAAAAAAATAATTCTGTATTCAGTAGATACTTTAAATATAGTCAGGTTTTAAATTGCCTACTCTGGTAAAACATTCGAATGCTATAAAGGCAGTTCAACATTTTCACTTTCTAAAAGGAACTAAGGAGATTTTGTAACAAATATAAATCACCTTTACATCACACTGAATGACATCTTGTTACTGGTTTATAAATCTGAGTTACAAAGATTCTTTTCCTGTTATCGTAATGAAAGGCTAAATGAGATTTCATAGGGACTCCGATAATAAGAAGGAGATTATACATAATTCATCTCTAGATAAATGATTTGATAACTGGGGCAGGAGAGAGGCCTCAGCGGAAAGGACAAATGGAAGAAAGTCTGGGGTATTTTCACCTTATTCTCACTTCTGCCAATGATTCTGAAAGACACTTTAAACAATTAGTTATGACCCTATTTCTCTTTCAGTTAAGTCACTACTACAAGTCTTACTTGGGTTATGGTAATTTCAGCATTTTTGCACCCTAGAAACTTAAAATAACAAAAAATGTTAAGTGACTATGGTCAACTTTTAAAAGTGATCTTTGACTAAAACTGAACTGATAATGAATCAATTTTTTAAAACATTCCAGATCTTTGGGAGTTTCTGCACAATTTCTAAAATGATCAGACCAGTGGGGGCAGGTATTAATTCTTTTTTTAAAATTGAAGATCTATGACTTATTTATTCATTCTTTTGGCAGGGGTGCCTGGTCTGTAAACTAAGATCCCACATGCCCTGGGGCAGTAACTAAAGATTTCATGTAAATGAATGAGTGAAAGTCACTCAGTCGTGTCCGACTCTTTGCCACCCCATGGACTATAGAGTCAATGGAATTCTCCAGGCCAGAATACTGGAGTGGGTAGCCTTTCCCTTGTCTAGGGATCTTCGCCACTCAGGGATCGAACCCAGGTCTCCTGCACTGCAGGCGGATTCTTTACCAGCTGAGCCACAAGAGAAGCCCAAGAGATTATGAAGATTATCTCACGTTAGAGTATGAAGATCTCATGTGCCACAACTAAGGCTCATCACAGCCAAATAAATTAACTAATTTTAAAAAGACCACATGTAAGTGGGTCCTGAGGGCTGCACTTCAGGTCTTACAGCTTTCTCAGCATTTACCCCGCTCCCAGTCTTTCCTTACAGAATCATCATCATAAATGATGCCCTCTCTGCGGGTAATCAAACTTTAGATTCAAACCAAACGCTGACCTAAACTGGATCTCCAAGACACCTTCGAGGCAAACCTGTGAAATTGTACGGAAACTCCCCTTGGCTTTTCTGGGGAAGGCACGTCCCGCCCACTGTTCGCCTTGTGCTCACCTTCAGGTCCTGCTCCAGACTCCGGATAAGCTCCCCGTCCACCTGCCCAGTCTCCGCCACCTTCAGCCTCTTCTGCTCGGCCTTCCGTAGGCGGTACTGCAGGATTCGGCAGTTCTTGTTGGCACGGTCCAGCTCCCGCCGCAGCTCCTGCAGCTGGTAAACCTCCTCCTCCAAGTAACTGTCTCTCATCTCTTCCATTTCTGCTCGGAGTTCATCCAGCTCATCCTACACAAGCCAGACAGAGGGCACTGAGAAGCCAGGTCTATGGGACAGGGCGGAGCTGCCCATCCACCCATGCCCTGGAGTATTGTGAACTTTCTGCAGTCACCTGTCGACTTCCGGAAACACGTGTGCAATACAGCCTGGGGAGTCCGGAAATTCTCACACAAGACAGCATCACCAGATGTCTGTTCAGGTCTCGTGGATCCAGAAACCAAAAACGAGCATGGCTTAGTCATCACTGCTTCTCAGCATTTACCCCGCTCCCAATCTTTCCTTACAGAATCCTCATCATAAATGACATCATCTCTGCAGGTAATCAAACCCTAGATACAAACCAAATGCTGACCTGAACTTGTGTCTCTAAGACACAAGCTGGGCAGTAAGATGAGTCAGACATTGCCTGCAAGGAACAACCTTCAGGGGGTTCATCCCTGTGAATTGCCCGGGAATTATAACACACCCGCAAATGTCCTTAAAATGCTGTCCCGCCACACCAATCTTGGAACTACGTGACTCATGATTCTAAAGATAAAGCCTTGTGTGCTATTTCAAATACACATCGGTTTGGTTTTTTCCATTCCCCTGCCCTTCATCTCTCATCTTCACTCCACTCTGGGATCAACATGAAGACTCTGGGATACAGAAGAAAGCCGGGAGTTATTCCTGGCTCCCGCTTTCCCTCCCAGCCCAGCCAACGAAGTGCTGTCAGTTCAGCGTCCAACCTTCGGGGCTGTCTCCCCAGGGCTCCACATACCATGCTCATCCTGCCTCTATCCCTCTCTAGGGAGCCACAGCTGCGCCCTCCCTCAGCACCAGCCTGCCCTCTCCCAGGGTCCAGGCGCAGGAGGCAGGTCGCCTGTGATGGTTTCTCCTTAAAAAGCTCCTCCCCAGCTCGTGGCCAAGCTCATGGTAGGTAGACCGGTCAGAAGGCACACAATGCCCCTTACCCTCACTGTCTCTAGCCCCAGGCCCTGCCCCTTCAATCTGCGCTAAGTCGCTTCAGTCATGTCTGACTCTGCAACCCTATGGAGTGTAGCCTGCCAGGCTCCTCTGTCCATGGGATTTCTTCCAGGCAAGAATACTAGGGTGGGTTCCCTTTTCTTTCTCCAGGGGATCTTCCCGACCCAGGGATCGAACCCACCTCTCTGTCTCATGCATGGCAGGTAAGTTCTTTACCACGAGTGCCACTTTAAAGCCCCTCCGACCTCCTACCACCATCAAATATTATCTGTTTCTTCCTACTCTTCATCCATCACCCACACGGGAAGGTAAGCACCAGGAAAGCAGACACCTGGAGTCTCCTAGTGTCCAGAGCAGCGTGAGCCACACAGCAGGCTCTCAATACATATTTGTGGAATGAATACACTTGAACCTCGGTCTACACCTAGAAAGACCAGCTCCTAAACACAATGCAGAGTGGACATCACCTCCCATTGTTTCGCTCCAGTCTTGTAGCCTGATCATGGACCCACAGACATGGCAGTAGCATGCAGGGTATATTTTCTATAATAAAGGCTTCAGCGAGGTGCAACTTAGAAGGTGGGAGATTAAGAAAAGCATTCTAGAAACTGTCTTGATTAGTTTCATACTTGATGGTGTAAATGCCTCCAGACTAGGATACTCTTGGTCATCTTTTTTTTTTTTTGGCTGTGCCACATGGCGTGATTTTAATCCCCAGCCAGGGATAGAACCCAGGCCCTCAGCAGGGAAAGCGGCGTTCTAACCACTGGACCACCAGGGAAGTCCTCATTCTCATTTATTTTGTTCAGTTAACACTGAGGCTCAAAGGGGAAAAACGCTCCCAAACACGGACACCCTAACTTATCAGCTCTCATCCTATTCAGTTCGTTCCTGGAGTCTGGCCACCCGTGCTAATCCTGCATTTACTCTCAAAAACCAGGGATTTACTTACAATAAAGAAAAGAGTTTCCCAACATCAGAGCCTCAGGTAGACAAGAAATTGACTAGTAGTAAACCTCCTGCAGATTATTTTATCCGGGATAAGATCACATAGGAGATGTGTACCAAACGAACTGGGAACCCTTGTGGAAAAATAACAAATCGGCACAAACAGGGTGAAAACCACTGTCCAGCCAACCCTACCCGTGCGCAGCCATCACGTGTGGGGGAAAGGGCACATGTGAGGCATCCGATTCTCCCAAAGGCCGCCTACAGGTTCTTCCACTCTGTCCACACCACCTGCCCAAGAACATCACCCACTCAGCTGACCATGGCTCCAGTGGGGCCCGTTTCAATGGCCTGTGGAGGGGAGTGGATGTTAAAAATGAAAGCTTTACCAACTTCCTAGTAGTCAAACGAATAAAATGTTTTTGTCTGCTAAAGATTCTTACAGAATTTCTATACCAGTGGTGATAATCTCATTAAAGATAAAAGATGTCTGGGAATTCCCTGATAGTCCAGTGGTTAAGACTCCGTGCTTCCAATGCAGAGGGCACAGGTTCGATTCCTGGTTAGAAAACTAAGATCCCACATGCCATGCAGTGGGGCCAAAAAAAAATTATATTAAAAAAAATAAGGTGTTCTTATGTCTCTTAAGAATAAGGTAACTCTTAGGGAACTGCCTCCAGTAGGTAAGAGTTTGCCTTCCAATGCAGGTGGTGCAGGTTTGATCCCTGGTCAGGGGGAGCTAAGATCCCATGTGCTTTGAGGCCAAATAATCAAAATGTAAAGCAGATGAAATATTATAACAAAATTCAATAGCGATTTTAAAAATAACCCATATTAAAAAATATTTTTAAAAAAGTAAATCTTAATGTTGAAAATGTTATGACATATAAGCAAGTTTGACTTTTTTTTTCTTCTTCTTCATGGAGGACCCTTCCTACAAATCTTGTTCCAATAGGAAAGTTTGTTGGAATTGGGGTTTACTGGGTGGAACACAGAGGTCAGACAGTGGACAGAGTAGACAGGCTGGGCTCTTCAAGGGCCTGGGGAACACACTGATTTCAGGAAGGGCCTTTCAACCTGCATCAAAGAGACTGTTTCTGATGCCGAATCCCTGCACTGAGCCATGAGAGCCTTGCCCTTGACCCAACCCACGCCAGAGGAGACCAGCCACCACAGCCTTCAAGCTTTCAAACAGGCCTGTGCATGCCATCCTCCCATAAAGAGTAGAGAGTTAGTCCTGAATCTTCAAAATCAAGGTCAAGCTTCTCAGGTCCCTTCTGCAAATCTGATTTGACTTTGAGAAAAAGCTTAATCTATGCAGAGGTGTCTGAATACAGTTAGTTAATTATTACACTGGGTAACTAATAAAAGTAGTTTAACAGAAGCAATAATCACTGTATATATCCAGCGGTACCCACAAATATCCAGTGACGTTGGGCATTCATTTGTGAAGGCTTTTCCTTCTACTGAAAGTGTCCGTCTCTTAGTTGTGTGTGATTCTGTGCAACCCCATGGATGGTAGCCCACCAGGTTTCTCAGTGCACAGTATTCTCTGGGCAAGAATACTGGAGTGGGTAGCCATTCCCTTCTCCAAGGGATCTTCCCGGCCCAAGGATTGAACCTGGGTCTCCTGCATTACAGGCAGATTCTTTACCACTGGAGCCACTAGGGCAGCCCTTTCCTTCTAGAAAGCTTGTCAAGTCATTAATGTTGAAAATTACCTATTACTCAAACATGAATTTTAAAATGTGAATAGTCATAAAAAAAATATGGTAGGACTTCCAGATAAAAAAAATGTTCTCTGGTTTTTCAGACTTTGTAATGGGGGGCCCCTCATCAACCCTACCATTAAACACTAGTTATGCTCTACAGACGCCTGCACCCCCACTGTGGACTGAAAAAGCCTGTTCCAGGGCTCGATGTACCCACCACACCTCCAGATCACTCAGCAGGCCAGATGTAAATAGCTAATAGTTTTTGGCATAAATAACCACTACCATTAGTCGCTTTGAAAAGAAAATTAGGAAGAGATTGTAATTGCATGTATTTGAATCACTGCTTTTATAACTCATATTTTATCTAAATTTGTGGACCAGCAGACACCCTTTCTTAAGCACTTCGTCTTCGTTACTAAGCCTACAATAAGCCTGCAGGGACACACGGCCCCCACGAGATGGACAAAGAGGCAAAACTCACACTGGTGAACACACTCAAAGCCTCTCGACTGATAACTGGAAGCTCAGCTACAAACCCAGGCTTTCTGGCTCCACACACATACTCTTTCCAGTAAATGGGAGAAATTATCAGCAACCATCAGGACACGTGAAACAAGAAGCTTTAAACCACACTTGCAAAAAGCCTGTCGGCGCAAAATAACAGCAAGCTAACGTTTAGAACTTGACATTGTCAACGTGTGGGTATATTCATTTTCACAACTCTGGTCCTCACCAAAGCACCTCAATGTGCAGAAAAGGTATTAATACCCTCCATTTTTAAAATGAGCATACTGAAACCCTAAAAGTTTAAATGGCTTCCCAACACTTGTCTGTTGCAGAGACAGGATGAGGCCAGGGTTTCTTTTCAAAAAGCCTTGAAAAAAACAATTTCCAGGTTCAGTGAAAAGAAGTTATAAGAAAAGCAAATTACAAACCATGTAGGCAGGAAGCAGACATTTGAAAAGCAAAAACTGTGATTATTCAGATTAGGGTCATGATGGGAGAGCGATTTTTCAAATGAACATTACATTAATTTTCTGACAGCATGCTCTAATCTAGAAAACATTGTATCAAAAAACCTTAAAGATGTCTGCCATTTAAATGCTTAACAAACCCAATCAAGCAGAACATATAATGTTTCTGGTAGACTAAATTTACACACCTTAAGAGCAGAAAACTGTTGGTTTTTAATACAAATAATGAGAAAATTTCCCTTAATCAAGTTTTATATTGAATTGACAACAGGTCTGTCAGATACTCAAATGTTAGATCATTATCTCATTAAAAAGCTAATTTAGCTTTAACTAAATATACTTTTCGAATTTTGTACAGCATGAAACCTTGCAGTACTAGAGAGCTCCCCAACTATTCCCCTTCACCTGCGGATAACAAATCAAGCTTTATTTTATACTCCTGAGTGTGTTTATGTGAGCTCAGGAGTATCCAACCCTCTGTAGCCCCATGGACTGGAGCCCACCAGGCTCCTCTACCCGTGGAATTTTCCAGGCAAAAATACTGGGTACCATTTCCTTCTCCAGGGGAGTTTCCCGACCCAGGGATTAAACCCGTCTGTTGCATCTCCCTGCACTGGCAGGCAGACTCTTACTACTAGTGCCACCTTGTGACTCAACTAGAGAAAGGTTCATCATATGAAAAGAAGTCAAGCAATACAGAAAAAAGAGAGTTTCAACAACAGAAGGAAATTCTTACCTAAATAAAAGGCCCATGTTATTACCACCAACTTAATTTTCTATTCCTATTTTTTTTAAATCAAAATACCATTATTTTTGAAAAATGTCAGTCCTTCTTACAGTACACTTTATTCCCTAAAGTATTTCTAAGGAGGTTTTTATATCAGTTGTGGGTGCTCAGTTGCTTAGTTGTGTCCAACTCTTTGCAACCCCATGGACTCTAGACCACCAAGCCCCTCTGTCCATGGGATTTCCCAGGCAAGCATACCAGACTAGGTTGCCATTTCTCTCTCCAGGGGATCTTCCCAACCCAGCATTGAAACCATGTCTCCTGCCTTGACACATGAATTCTTTACCACTGAGCTACCTGGAAAGCCCACTGCATCAGTTTCCAGCAGTCAGAAATAATCCCAACGTTGCTCTTCTTTTGCCCAGGGTTAAAAGTTAATGGGCTACAAAAATGCTATCACATACATTAAAATGGTTATGGAAAATTACTTTGTATTTAGGCAATCTCTCTGTCCTATGATAAATTTAATCTTACAAAATCAATCCCATGAGGATCTGCATTTAATTTTAATTGTACTTAGAAAGACTTGTGGCAGAGACAGGCTCACTGTCCATCTATTTCTTTGACACAGAAGCAGACAGATCTTCCCTGTGTGCCCCTCAGTTAGACTTGGCCATGGTCCTACTTGCACTGCTCCTGGAGACATGGGGTCCCAGACCCAGGGCTGGACAGTGAAATCCACCCACGCACAGGCTCCTGGTCCTTACCCTCTCTGTTGGATGTTTACAGATGAGCAGGGCAGACCTAAGAACCACATGTTGGAAACAACAATTCTACAAGACCAACCTAGACAACATAGTAATATGCATAGCCATTACTTTACTCACAAAGGTACACTTACCCAAAGCAGTGGTTTTTCTAGGAGTCATGCATGGATGTGAGAGTTGGACTATAAAGAAAGCTGAGCACTGAAGAACTGATGCTTTTGAACTACGGTGTTGGAGAAAACTCTTGAGAGTCTCTCTGATTGCAAGGAGATCTAACCAGTCAATCCTAAAGGAAATCAATCCTGAATGTTCATTAGGAGGATTGATGCTGAAGCTGAAACTCCAATATTCTGGCCACCTAATGTGAAAAACTGACTCATTGGAAAAGACCCTGATGCTATGAAAGATTGGAGGCAGAAGAGAAGGGGCAACAGAGGATGGGATGGTTGGATGGCATCACTGACTCAAGGGACATGAGTTTGCTTAAGCTCCAGGATTTGGTGATGGACAGGGAGGCCTGGCGTGATGCAATCCATGGGGTTGTAAAGAGTTGGACATGACTGAGCAACTGAACTGAACTGAACTGATTAATCATCTATTTATAAATCCATCTCATTATCAGTCAACTATCTATGAACCATCTGTTTATACATCTATCATAACCATGTTATCCAAATGAGATGGATTTATAAACAGATGATTGTATAGTTCAGTTCAGTCATTTGGTGTGTCCGACTCTTTGTGACCCCATGGACTGCAGCACGCCAGGCTTCCCTGTCCATCACCAACTCCCAGAGCTTTCTCAAACTCACGTTCATCAGGTCAGTGATGCCATCCAAACATCTCATCCTTTGTCATCCCCTTCCCCTCCTGCCTTCAATCTTTCCCAGCATCAAGGTCTTTTCTAATGAGTCAGTTCTTTATGTCAGGAGGCCAAAGTATTGTGCTTCAGCTTCAGCATCAGCCCTTCCAATGAACATTCAGGACTGATTTCCCTTAGGATTGACTGGTTTGATCTCCTTGCAGTCCAAAGGACTCTCAAGAGCCTTCTCCAACACCACAGTTCTAAAGCATTGACTCTTTGGTGCTCAGCTTTTTTTATGGGCCAACTCTCACATCCATATATAACAACTTGAAAAACCATAGCTTTCACTAGACAGATTGTTGGCCAAGTAATGTCTCTGCTTTTTAATATGCTGCCTAGGTTGGTTACAGCTTTTCTTCCAAGGAGCAAGCATCTTTTGATTTCATGGCAGCAGTCACCATCTGCAGAGATTTTAGAGCCCAAGAAAATAAAATCTGTCACTGTTTCTATTGTTTCTCCANATCGAACCTGGACTGGTGATCTATTTCACATAAAGTAATATACAGGCTTCAATGCTATTCTCTCAAATTGTCCCACCCTCGCCTTCTCCCACAGAGTCCAAAAGTCTATTCTTTATACATGCATCTCTTTTGCTGTTTCACATATAGGGTCATCATTACCATCTTTCTAAATTCCATATATATGCATTAGTATACTGTATTGCTGTTTTTCTTTCTGACTTAGCTCACTCTGTTTTATAGGCCCCAGTTTCATCCACCTCATTAGAACTGATTTAAATGTATTCTTTTTAATGGCTGAGTAATATTCCATTGTGTATATGTGCCACAGCTTTTATATCCATTTCTACTGATGCAAATATAGCTTGCTTCCATGTCCTAGCTATTGTAAACAGTGCTGTGATGAACACTGGGTACACATTTCTCTTTCAGTTCTGGTTTCCTCGGTGTGTATGTCCAACAGTGGGATTGCTGGATCATATGACAGTGCAGAAAATGTGTTCCTTATTTTATGTCTAGAGTTATTGGATAATCTCAATGGAAATATAAAGCATCACAAGGAAACATGGTTAAAAAGTTGTATTTAACTAAACATACATCATTGTGCTTTGGGTTATATTTGGTACTGATTCTTCACAATAGGATTTTTTCTATATTTTTTGGCTCAGATTTTATTGTACAATATATTGAATGCAATTAGATACTATGATATCAATATAGCACTATCATTTCATTCTCAGGTGCACTAACAAAACTAAGAATTATGACTATAAATTTTGGTTTAGTATTTTTAATTTTTTAATTAACACTATTTGTAAAAATACATTCATTCTAATCATTTTAATATTTTTGTGACATTAGAGTAAATAAATGACTTCCAAATGATATGTATTTAAAAATTATAACTTGAAATACGACCCCATGGACAGTAGCCAGCACCAAGCTCCTGTCCACGGGATTTTCAAGGCAAAAGTACTGGAGTGGTTTGCCATTTCCTTCTCCAGGGAATCTTTCCAACCCAGGGATTGAACCCAGGTCTCTAGCATTGTAGACAGATGCTTTACCTTCTGAGCCACCAGGGAAGACCAAAATACAAGCACATTTACATATAAATATATAGACAATAAATACACACACACACACACACACACACATACACATGCATATATATTTTGGCCATTCTGTGAGGNCGCTTTACCTTCTGAGCCACCAGGGAAGACCAAAATACAAGCACATTTACATATAAATATATAGACAATAAACACACACACACACACGCATATATATTTTGGCCATTCTGTGAGGCTTGCAGGAGCTTAGTTTCCCAACTAGGGATTAAACCTTGGCCAAGGAAATGGCAACCCACTCCAGTACTCTTATCTGGAAAATTCCATGGATGGAGGAACCTCATAGGCTACAGTCCATGGGGTCACAAAGAGTCGGACACAACTGAGCGACTTCAGTTTTCACTATGGTTNTACCCACTCCAGTATTCTGGCCTGGAGAATTCCATGGACTGTACAGTCCATGGGGTCACAAAGAGTCGGATACGACAGAGCGACTTTCACTTTGGGGGGACCCAACATTCAACCTGTAGCACTGCTTCACACCTAAACACAACACTTTCACACATAAGGCAGTATTTTTGTATTTTTGTGTGTTGTTTTAGTATCATATATACTTAAAAAATAATTTTAATTATTTGCTTTTGGCTGCGCCAGGTCTCTGCTGCATGCAGGCTTCTCAGGCAGTGGCCTCTCTTGTCGTGGAGCGCATGCTCTAGGGTGTGCAGGCATCAGTAGTTGTTACTCACTAGTTGGGCTCACTAGTTGTAGTGTGCAGGCTTAGCTGTGCCACTGCATGTGGAATCTTCCTGGACCAGGGATTGAACCGGTGCCCCCTGCATTGCAAGGTGGGTTCTTAACCACTGGACCACCAGGGAAGCCCCAATGTATACTTTTTTTTTTTCCAAAAGGCATGCAGCTGCAATAGAAATCAAGACTAGACTTCATTTTATTTGGAGGTTTACAATGAGGTTTTCATCTTTGATCATTTCATCAGCAATGGCAGTGCCACTCAATCATCAATACAACACACCTGTATTTGCATTTTAGCAGTTGTCTCTGCATAAGATCTAAGTACTTCTTTGTATATATTTTTTAGTGTATTTGTAACCTTTACATGTTGAACACCTGAAGCTTAAAGACAAAAAGCAGTATTTACTTCAGATCATAAATTTATAAAAATTTTTGACATCTTATATCAGAAAATGTCTATGATATTACTTTTAAGTGGTACTATTTCCCTTAGGGCATTCATTCTCAAATTTTAGAATGTGGAATAATCACCTAGTAAGTTTGTTTAAAGGGTTCCCTGTAGCTCAGTGGTAAAGAATCTGCCTTCAATGCAGGAGATCGGGTTCAGTTCCTGGGATGGGAAGATATCCTGGAGGAGGAAATGGCTACCCACTCCAGTATTCTTCCCTGGAGAATCCCATGGACAGAGGAGCCTGGTGGGCTATAACCCATGGAGTCGTAAAGAATCGGACACGACTTCACAACTGAACAACAACTATGTTGAAATACATATTTTAAATAACTTTCTTATTTCTCTTTTATATTACTATAGTGAATTATATTGATTTTTAAAAATACACGTTTCGGGAAGAGATTCCACACTGACTCACAGAAGTAAAGGGCATTTGTAAGAGCAAGCTAGGCAACGTGCTGAGACTTCTGAAGAGAAAGAGCTGAGCTATTGTGGAGGTTGCCCCCTCGTGGTGAGTTCTGGGATGGCACCTCTTCCCCCCTGAAGAAAACTGCAGAATCTAGGTGTCCTCTCCACGCAGAGAGGAAGAGGAGGTTGGTGATTCTAAGACATGTCCTTTAAATAAAGGAAGCAGTGTTTCCTTATGCATGCTTGCTAAACTTGAAAAAAAAATCTGATTCCTTTCCTCTTACAACATAACTGCTAAAATTTGTAAAGTTATTTTTTTAATGATTGTGAGATTCTCAGCTTGATGTCCACTGAAAATATATTGCTGAAAAAAAGGAAAGTTCAGAACTTCCCTGACAACCAGTGGGAAAGACTCTGCACTTCCAGTATAGGGACGTGGGTTCAATCCTTGGCCAGGGAACTAAGTTCCTGCATGCCACATAGTGCCACCAAAATCATAATAATAATGAATAAATAAATGAAAACTGATCAAAGTATCTCTCCTGATTGGGAAAATTAATGACTTACAATGTCACCACTTTAGTTTAGAATGTTGCTCATTTCCTCATGAAATTTTGAAATGTAAGGCATATCTTGTTTTATTGTAATTAACCATTGTTTATTTACCTACTTAGAAAGTTACAACCTTTCAGAACAGAAATGGAGATATGATGCCAATAACGACTTTCCTCTTGCTGATTCGAGCATTTCAGCCCAACTTCAATGCTCATTGTTTCATACGAAATAAGAGGAGTTTCACATGGAAAGCAGAAATGGAACAGGCATGTGTAGGTTTCATAGCAGAAAGTGCTTATGGGATAAATTTCCTGACTAATCCAGGAGACAGAACCCTGTGTGAGATCACACGTGCAAAGGACTTCCCTGGCCGTCTGTGGTCAGGACTCTGAGCTTTCACTGCCAGTGGCCCAGGTTTAGCCTCTGGTTGTAGAACAGCCCACATAGAAAAAAAAAATCACATACAAGGCATATTTTTTATTTTTTGGCCACGCTACACAGCCTGTGGGATCTTCTTTTCCCAACCAGGGATCCCTGCATTGGAACTGTGGAGTCTTAACCACTGGGCTGCATTTTGATGATTAATTCTATATAAAATTACTGTCAAGCACATCTTAGGAATGAGGGTATAGAACATTGTGGGTTTGCCTGGTCACAGTGGTTTTTTCAGTTACTTTGGACAAAAGAATTCAGTCTTCTTGGGCCTTTGAGACAAAAATCTATAAAATTAGAGAGTTAACCTGAAGCTTTACGTATGTACCTAAGGACTGGGGTAAACTTTTCAGTGTCATTTTAATTATCAACATGGAATTATTCATAAGAAACTGTAAGTCACCTCTGTTCATTCTCAGACAAAATATACAAACTAATTTTCATAGAAGAATAATGTAATTAAAGCATGGAATAAATATGCAAATGTTAGACATGTTCCTGATTACCCTACTGCAGCAGTTTTTAAGTGATTCATAGTGTTATTCCTTAGGATAAGTCCATTTCATATTTCCCTCTTTAAAAATTTAAACATCAGGATTTAGGAATTTGAGGGCTTCCCTGATGGTTCAGTGGTAAAGACTCCATCTGTAATGTAGGAGATGCAGGTTTGATCCCTGGGTCAGGAAGATCTCCTGGAGAGAGGAATGACAACCCACTCTAGTATTCTTGCCTGGGAAATAACATGAACAGAGGAGCCTAGGAGGCTATGGTCCATGGGGGTCACAAAGAGTTGGACAAGACTTAATGATTATACAACGACAAACAAGGAATTTGAGCTCAGAGAGAGGCCTTAGGAAGCACTGCAATCCTCTCGCTCATTAGCCACTATCTAGAAATCCCCATGCCTGGTATCCACTGGCTGCAGTTCCAAAGCAGGCCTCCTTTCCATAGTTAAGAGGTTCGTAACTATATTTATGGTGATTATATAACTTATCATCCAGAGTGTAGAATATCTGACAATGAATGGGGATATTTATGAATTGCATGAGGCAATGGACATGAACCGGACCCAGGCAGGTGGCTCAGGCTATAGAGCTGCCTGTGGTGAACATCCCTTCCTCAGGGTAAGAATGTCTCCAGATCGGATCAGACTGACTCATGTTTATATCCACCAATGCTAAGAAAACAGGAACTCTTTTCACACTGTTTATCTCTTTTTAAAAAGATAATCAGGAGAGAAGCCCATTCAAGAATCAGCAGAGCCTGCCCATAGCCTCTACATACTCAGTCATTCAGAGATTACAAAGATTGGCACAACACTATAAATCAACTATACTTCGATTAAAAAAAAAAAAACAAAGCAAAGATTATCATTGAACACCTTCTAAAATGCTAGTCTAAAATGCTAGGCTGGGAATCGTAGGGATGAAAAAAAGTGGCATCTGCCTTTATGGGGCTCAGCATCTCATACAGAGAATGTTATGAGGAGGAGGAAAGCTGTCTGGGTACCAGAGCCAGCCTCTAGATCACCTCGGCTTCCAGGTTCTTATGATCTGGCCTGGCTGTCAAAGCTGAGCCCTGTCATCTCCTGTTAAACACAGAGTGTCACAGAACCTCAGCATCAGAGAAGACCACTCTGGGACCAAGATGGATCAAGACAAGATCATTCTGTAGTCTGTCTGAACACAGATGAAAGCATGAACATTTCCTAAACCATGGAAATGACCAAATACTTCCTTCTCCCAGCTATACGACCTGCTGCTGCTTACCAGTTACAGCCTCTGTCCTGCTCAAGTGTTCCTCCTTCCAGGTAAGATTTATTAAGATACACAAGTAAAGAATTGCCCCCATTTCTTGACAGCATCCTATCCACAGCAAAGCCACACCTTGTTGGACCCTCCCCAAGTCATCCAACAAGGGTCAGAATCCATATCCTACTGAGGACTCCCCATGGTGCCCACCCTTCCACTGCCATGATTGATAAACCCAACAATAAACCAGCCACGGTGTGTGAGCTCCTGGTGAGTTGATAATTATGACTGTCTGCACAAGGCAAGGAATCCAGATGAAAGTGAACATACTACCCGTTCTCTGTTTTTGCAAATACATCAATGTGTGAAACAGTTTTTGTGATTTAAGGGGCCTTGTCTCTCCTTGAAGAAGACTGCATACATATAGAAAAAAACATTATCGATATATATAAAGGCTGTACATCTTCTGAGCAGCTAAATCTGCTTACTCATTGCCCAGATTGAGGCCTATTTTGGAGATGAAGAGAAAGTCTTTTAGCTCCACATGTCTTTTGAGAATGTCTTTTGTTCCACAGGGAAGTAAGGATGTCATCTTTGGCATCAACGTGATGCCATTTTATAATCTAGGTCCGTGATTTCATAAACTCCCAAGTCCTCTCTGCTGTGCACTGAAGTTGTGTTTATTAATTTCTATTTTTTCTGCAGGAGGCTTCTCAAATAGAATTCGAAGGCTGTAATTGCTTTTGTCCCTACAAAGATAAGTGAAAGGACTTCCCTGGTGGTACAGTGTATAAGAATCCACCTCCCGATGCAGGGGACACAGGTTCCATCCCTGGTCCCGGAGGATTCCACGTGCTGCAGAGCAACTGAGCCTGTGCTCTGCAACAAGAGAAGCAGCCACCACAATGGGCAGTAGCCCTAACTCATTGCAACTAGAGAAAGCCCACACGCAGCAGCAAACACCCAGCACAGCCCAAAATCAGTCAGTCAACCAATCATGTATATATGTAAAAAGATAAGTGAACTAGGGCTGTCTCCAGAAGTACCATTGAATGGTCTCTGGAAGGATGCAGTCTAGGCAGGGGTCACCTTTCAAGGATGCCGTGGAGGAGATTCTGATCTGGGCAGAGTGTTTGGCTTCGGTGCTAATTCACACTTCTCCCGTAGACAGTAACCTGCTGTAGCGCAGAGCCACAGGGCAGTACAGAAATCTGCACACAATAGGTGGTTGGTTAATGGGTCTTTGCCTATTATAATAACTGATTTAACTCCCCAGGGGAAAAGGTACTGGGCTGGCCAAAATGTTCCTCTGAGTTGTTTTTTTTTTAATGGAGAAACCCAAACGAACTTTTTGGGCAATCCAATGTTTACAATCATAAAAGTTGCCTTTCTTTTCTTTTGAAGAAGGAAACCGAACAGGCTCTATCTTGAAAATAGGACTCCATCTTGGGCCTGATTGTGGACTTTGAGCTATATGCCCAGTATCTATGGAAATGACATACCAACTGGAAAACCAGGCCCCCGGAAGGAAGAGTCTCAGGGCTCTCAGTCGCCTGAAAGAACACCCTATTTAATATCCTAATTATCTGTGTAACCAAATAGAATCATACATTCTATTATGCTTATTGGGGTATGACCACAAGCCTATTGATAATTGTCTACTGTTAAGTACCTAGGCTTAAGGCATATGAATCATGGGTTAACTTTGACTGTATCTTTCTTTTTCCTTTGTTCAGACTAGTTTCAGGGAATTTGGGGGAGGTAGGTTTGGGCACACACGCTTAGGGTATATAAGGTTTTCACAAAAACTGGTTGGGGTCCTTGGCTAAGAGGAGACTCTACCTCGGGCCCGGCGGTGTAATAAGCTGCCCTCCATTATCTGCATTGTCCTTCTGAGTGAGTTTGTTTCCTGAAACGCGTGGCTACAACACTTTCGTTGCTCCTACGCTGCTGCTGCTGCTGCTTCTTTTTTTTTTTTTCCAGAAATGAATCCTTTTCTTTTTTCCTTGCTCCTACCCTTAAAAGTTTCTACAAAGGTATCAAGTTCAAGGGACTCATTACCTAAAACAACTTAGAATTGTCCTCTGCTTAAATCTCTCCTTCCAACTAGTCACCCTGTAAGATTCTAGAACCTTAGACTATATTCTATCCCATAGAACATTCTGGATTTCATTTGTGCTTTAATCACTAAAAATGATGGCAACCAAAGCTTTCGTCTACATCACTTCTTTATATCCTTCCAGGGAGAGAAGATGGACCACAAGCTCAGTTATCTTATAGTTCTTTTCATATAGAAACTCATTTAAATCTCAACTGATAAAGTATAAAGAAATCAAAATCAAATGCATCAGCAGTTCCTACGTCCTCTAGGCCTGGAACTTTCCCAACATGAACCACAAAGCAGATTCATATCCTTTAAAGAATTTGTAAATTCAGAGATGCTGGGAGCAGGCATTTTTTTTTTGAGAGGTTTGAAATGTACAGAGAGTCCCTGTGTGTAATTTTTGCATGGATTTTGGGCCTTGTACCTCCTGAAATGGACATACCATGGACTGAAAGATGCCACTGAGAGAGAGAGCTTTCTTCACTAAACCACAGCTGGTATTTTCACAGCACTTGGCCCTTCCTGCAGAGCTTCAAGATGCCAGAACCCTTTCATTCAACTGGAATCCACCAACCCCAGCTTTCTTCTTGGGAAAACAACATGTAAAAAACAGACAAAAACAAAAATTCAGCCAAGTTAAGATAACCAAACCATTTAAAATTGACAGAAGCTGTCTGACATGGAAAACACAAATACTGAACTCCCTGGTTTATGAATGTGACAGACAGCAAACCACCTTAGAGCATGGAGGCTCAGTGACAGACTCTTGGCAGGAAAACAACGCAAAGATGCTCTGTGACCCGTTCTGTAAATATTTGTTTCTTTCATCCATTTCTACACACTTTTCATTTATTCTTTCAAAAGATATTGCAACAGGCACTGAATTTACCTAAAAGATGAAAAGAACTGGGCCCTGCTCTTGAGAAGGTCATGAAGAAAAAGACATTTTAAATATTAAAATAGTGGAAGAATGGTGCTATGCCGGCAGAACTCAGGGTCTGCTGTGTAATTTAAACAGGAACCCTTGTTCAAAAAGCAGGGGAAAGTGCCATGAAAGTTCTAAAAAAAAACAGCTTTTCCTTTCATCCACTATTTCTCCCTCTCTCAATCTGTTATGGTGTTTTTATTTGCTATTATATATCAAACTGCCTGCAAGCAATGGATATGCTCGATAGTACCTTCCGCACTGGAAAATAATAAATAGCTATTCTGGTTTTCAAATTTGATAAACAAGAATAGAAACATATAGAGGAAGTAATTAGGTCTGGCGAGGCTTTCTAATGGAGGAAGCAAATGAACAGCATCAAGAGGAATAATGGGTCCTAGACATGCTTGTTCTCATCTTTACAGATGAAGAAACGAAAGCACAGAGAAAAGAGGTAATCCAGGGACTTCCCTGGTGGTCCAGGGGCTGACTCCATGCTCCGTGTGTATACCAGGCACAGACATTATCTCCCCTTCTGGGTCCCCAGCCCAACCTCTTGGCTCCACTCTGTACCTTTTGAATGAAAAATACTGCTGCCATGTCACTACACAGAGGATGCTGAAGCCAGCAAGCCATTGCATTATAGCCACCCGATAGCCCTGAGGGAACTCGGGATGGAAACAGGATGCCCGCTCTTAGGCCCTCAGCCACAAGCACAGCAAGTAAGGAGGCAATTTAGGTAAGAAAGGAATGGGTCTTGGAGCTCTTGCGCCCCTGGAGGTCTGGCCAACCCCCAGGAATCTAACGCAATCCTGGGACTCACAAGGTGAAACAAACAGCATTGTAACAAGGCTAAAGTAAAACCAGAGTTGCATTTTTGCCCACAAATCAGTAACTGATGATGATATTAGTCTGAATGTAGGTTGGCCCGATTTGGTGATGTATGTGCTGTTAACTTTTCTCTAATGTTACTATTTCTCTCTTTTTTAATGATTGATGGCAATCCACTCCAGTACTATTGCCTGGAAAATCCCATGGACAGAGGAGCCTGGTAGGCTGCTGTCCATGGGGTCGCAAAGAGTCGGACACGACTGAGCGACTTCACACTCAGACACACATGTTGAAATGAAGCCAAAGAATCCTCTAGTAAATATTGAAATTGTTTATTGTGTGTGACAAGTGGTTTCTTTTGTTAGCGAATCCTTCAAAACTAAAACAAAAGTAAATCTTTCAGCAAAACATTTTCTCAACTTTTAGGTCGAGTAGTTTCTTTTTCAGTTGACAACCCCTCAGCTGAATCTCAGAGGACCATACTGGATCTCACTCACTACCCGTGGCTTTCCTCTATCAACAGCATGATGCTAAGAGTGCTGAAATACCATCTAAAAGTCATTACAGGATTAAATGAGGTGTTGTATATAAGACCTTTCACGCATTTGAAACACACAGAAAATTTCCAATTAATTAGGCCTGTCTGTGACCTTAGGGAAGTCATCATCACTGGGTTTCAGTTCTTTCCAATTCTAAATTCTCTTTGCAAACAGCCTACAGAGATTAGAGAGAGTTGTAATTAGCATATCAAGCGCCAGCCTAATTCTGCCAGCTCTGACTCTCACTGCAATTACACTGTTTATATGTAAACGGCACTGCCAGTCCCTGGGTGGTAACTTGAAACTCAGCTGAGAATTCAATATCCCATTTACTGACCCTCCTCCCTTCCTTAGCAAATTCACTTTGCTGGGAATACAACAGTCTACGTCTGACCAGCCCCTAAGGAACTGACCAGATTAACATGATGCAGCTTGAATTCTCAAGATTTTTCTTTGCTTCAGTGATGGGGACAGCAATGACTTCACGTGTGAGTAGTAGCCACTTATGGTCTGGAGGGAAGGCAGAGGAAGCTAATTATACTTGGATGGAGCATTACAATTACCTATGACAGCCTCTTGAAGCTTTTGGAGGCTAAAGGAATTTTAACTGACCTGAAACCACCATCAAGATGTGTGTGTGTGTCGGCTGGTGGAGATGTAAATTGCTGCAGTCATTATGGAACATAGAGGTTTCTTAGAAAACTAAAAACAGAACTACCATATGACCCCGCAATGCCACTTCTGGGCATACATCCAGACAAAACTATAATTTGAAAAGATACATGCACTCCTATTCATAGGAGTTCATAGCAGCACTGTGTACAACAGCCAAGACATGGAAGCAACCGAAACATCCATGAACAGAGGGATGGATAAAGAAGATACGGCATATATATACAATGGAGTATTACTCAGCCATTAAAAGCACAAAATAATGCCATTTGCAGCTACATGGGTGAACCTAAAGATTATCATATTAAAAAGTCAGAGAAAGACAAATATTATATGATATTACTTATGCTGCTGCTAAGTCGCTTCAGTCGTGTCCGACTCTGTATGTGGAATCTAAAAAAATGATACAAATGAACTTATTTACAGTAACAGACTCACAGACATGGAGAACTAACCTACAGTTACCAAAGGGGAAAATGGGGGGGAATAAATTAGAAGTTTGGGGTTAGCATATACACACTACTATATATTACTGCATAGCCCAGGGAACTATATTCAGTATCTTGTAATATAGGGAATATAGGGAACTATATCCAGTATCTTGTAATAACCTATAATGAAAAAGACTGAAAAATAATATATGTATATATAAGTGAATCACTTTGCTGTGCACTTGAAACTAATCCATTGTAAATCAACTAGACTTCAATTTTAAAAGCAGTGCTTGTGTGTGTGTGTGTGTGCTTGTGCATGTGTGTGTGCACACGTGAGCATGCTGATTCCAAGAGGAACCTTTATATTTGGGAAGCTGTGCCGAAACGGGTCTCAGACCTGCTGGCTGGCTCCATTTTCCATCCAAACAGCTGAATCAGCCCTAGTTAAGCCTCATTCACTCAGCAAATACATTTTGCCAAGCACAGAGAACACAAAGATGACTAATCATTGCTTTGGCCTCACAGACTCTTGCTAAGGAGCCTGCGTGTCAGCCAGGTGGGCGTGCTCCCCCGTGTCAGGGAGGGGGCGCTGTGGGGCAGAGGAAAGGGCCAACAGCTTGCCCTTGTAAAGGGGAAGGGGCTGGGGAAGGACGGTCTAGAGAGAAGGTAGCCCCTCCTGTCTCTTCCAAATTTGCATTCCCTCCAAGTCCCTTTCCTGCTCCTCATTCTAAACAAAAATGTTAGCTTTTGCCACCTGCCAAGTTGGAGCTTCCTGATGAGGGCTCAGTCATGTGTGACTCTCTTTGTGACCCCATGGACTGTAGCCCACCAGGCTCCTCTGTCTTGGGATTCCCCCAGCAGGAATCCTGGAGTGAGTTGCCAGCCCCTCCTCCAGGGAATCTTCCTGACCCAGGGATTGAACCCACATTGGCAGGCAGCTTCTTTACCACTTCACCATCTGGGAAGACCTGGGGATGTGACATTATCCCCAGGCTAAAGGTGTTGGAGCAGTTGGGGCCGGGGGAGGTGTTGCAAGGCTGAGAACTGCCAGCAGATTGGAGCCTTGCTGACTTGCTGGGGCCTGTTCCCCACCAGGAGGTCTCTGCAGGCTGCTTGTTAACCTCCTCCTCCAAGTGGGGAACTGGGCAGCTGACAGCGTGGGGTTACCACGGGGCGGCTGCTCCCCAAACACATCTGTCAGCTAAGTCTGAACTGCAGACCAGCTTTTCACTGGGTCCCTGTCCAGGCCTCTTTCAGTGGGAGAATTTATCTAGGAGACTGAGGCCTTTCTGGGTCAAGAAGAATATGGAATCGTGGCTTATGGATGGGTGTCTCCACTTTTACACAACCTGCCCAGTTATGCGCCTGGAAGGTGCCACGTGTATAAGCTCGAGTCCTCGGGGCGGTATCACCTGGAGGGCCGTGTCCGGGCCCAGTCGTAGGCCTGTGGCTGTTGCTGTTGTTCAGTTGCTCAGTCGTGTCCGACTCTTTGCAATCCCTTGGACTACAGCACGCCCTGCTTCCCCGTCCTTCACCATCTCCCAGGGAAGGCCTGTGATGGGCCTGGAGAATCTGTTTCCCAGGTGAGACGGAGGTTGACCATGGCTGCCTCAGGGCAAGATGGGTCCCTGCGCTTAAACAATTTCTGCAGATGGTCACGATCAGGGTCTGAGATTTAGTGCAATTTCACTCTTGACGGGGATGTTTCATAGGAAAAGGAAAAGGTTATTGAATGATCGTTGTTCAACCAGATATGATAAGAAAATGCTGTTTAATGAAACACTTTTGTGTTAAAGATCACTTTTGTTTCACTCGGCTGGGTGGGTGGGTTTAGGGAACCGGGAAGAGCCTTCTGGT
>SJYV01034224.1:1020182-1034827 GCA_006410875.1 Neotragus pygmaeus | reverse complement strand
AAAGATGCTTACTCCTTGGAGGAAAAGTTATGACCAACCTAGATGGCATATTCAAAAGCAGAGACATTACTTTGCCAACAAAGATCCATCTAGTCAAGGCTATGGTTTCTCCAGTGGTCATGTGGAGAAGGAAATGGCAACCCACTCCAGTATTCTTGCCTGGAGAATCCCACTGATGGAGAAGCCTAGTAGGTTACAGTCCACAGGGTCGCAAAGAGTCGGACACGACTAGACGACTTCACCTTGTATGGATGTGAGAGTTGGACTGTGAAGAAAGCTGGGTGCCAAAGAATTGATGCTTTTGAACTGTGGTGTTGGAGAAGACTCTTGAGAGTCCCTTGGACTGCAAGGAGGTCCAACCAGTCCATTCTAAAGGAGATCAGTCCTGTGTGCTCTTTGGAAGGACTGATGCTGAAGCTGAAACTCCAATACTTGGTCCACCTCATGTGAAGAGTGGACTCATTGGAAAAGATTCTGATGCTGGGAGGGATTGGGGGCAGGAGAAGGGGATGGCAGAGAATGAGATGGCTGGATGGCATCACTGACTTGATGGACATGAGTTTGAGTGAACTCCGGGAGTTGGTGATGGACAGGGAGGCCTGGCGTGCTGCAATTCATGGGGTCGCAAAGAGTCGAACATGACTGAGCGACTGAACTGAACCTAAAAAGGGGCCTTCCTGGGTGGCTCGGATAATAAAGAATCTGCCTGCAACACAGGAGAATGAGGTTCGATCCCCGGGTTAGGAAGATCCCCTGGAGAAGGAAATGGCAACCTATTCTAGTATTCTTGCCTGGAGAATCTCAATGGACAAAGCCCTGGTAGGCTACAGTCTATGGACTTGCAGGGTCAAACACCACTGAGTGACTAAAACTTCTAACTTCTAACCTAAGGAAGTCACTTTTCAAGTATCCTATTATTTAAGTCCTATTTTTTATTTGGAGCTGAACTGAGAAATAGCTTAAATAATTGTCTCTCTTTCTGCTTTGTCACTCAAAAGTAAAGACAGTTTTGGTAATCTATAATGGAAATATTCTGGTTCTTTTGAAAAAATGGATCAGCAGATAAATTCTTTAAAATCCTATCTCCTAGTTTTGTGTAAAAGAAGTGTTTTTTATGTCTTATAATTTTTGGCCCTTTCATGCATTAAAAACACACTGAGGAATTTCATAGGCACTTGACCAGAAAGTGAATATGTTTTTAACAGGCTTTCGGGAATTTCATAACCTTATATCACAGAATAGAGACATAAAAATAAACACACCTAAATATCCACTACTGTACATTTAAATCTAGTACCATCCCTAAAGATATGCAAATATAAGGTGACTTTTTTCAGAAGTCTTTCTTGGTCATATTGTACTGTTATCACTTCAAAATAGGGCAGACTATTTTCTGAAAAGATGCAAAAGTTTTCATACAGTTCCAGGTGTGTCCTCCGTCACCAGCTTGCTGACCGTGTTATTGGCATCTTTCACCGTAAAGGAAAGGGTGGAATTTCAGTGTTCTGTTTCACTTCTAACGATGCGAGTGAAGTTTGCTCTTGCATCTCCAGCCTTTCCGATGATGTTTCTGACATGTTTTCCTCTCATCTTGTCATCCTTTGGTCATTCTCTTAGACCTGTGTAAGAGATGTCTGTGAAGACTTTTCCATCTAAGAGAATCACTTGGAGCAGAATTATTTCTGCCACTCAGAAATAATACGTCCCTGCCCAGCACGGGTGTTTTCCACTGCAAACGCGTTGGGCCTCATGACTGGGAGAGCCAGGCAGTGCATGGGAACCGCGGTCGTTCCCTGCCCCTCGCAGCCCTGGTCAAACAGAGAGGGCAGGTGCAAGTTAGGAGGCTACCGATTATTTATGGCTTTTAGATACTTTGTGGGTTTAGCTGGTGAGAAAAGTTTTATTCCACTCACATGGACAAAACCCGACCGACTGTCTGGGCTGATTAAATTCGCATTGTTGGTGGAGCACATGGCAGGCAGGGGGAGAGTTATGAAATCTCACCGCCCATGCCATGGCAACGAGGCAAACAGCTCCTGGGAAGCCTGTGGATAATAGAAAGAGCAGTATTTCTCTTTGTGTTTCCACTGCTGACAGTTCCATCTGTACATCTGCCCGGTGTCCGAAGTGTGAGCTGCGGGCCGTTCGTGAGGCTCTGCTGTCTTCTCTGCTCCTCCTCCTCCTTGTGCTCTGCTCAGCGAGCTGCTTGGATGAGACCTGTTTCCAGGACACAGACAAGGAACGCTCACCTCTCAAGGAACTGAAGGTGAGCAGAAAAGAGTAATGCAGGCAAAGGGGCCCAATCAGCAATTGGATCCATCCACTGGGGTGTTTGGATACTCCAATACTTTGGTCACCTGATGCAAAGAACTGACTCATTGGAGAAGACCCTGATGCCGGGAAAGATTGAAGGTGGGAGGAGAAGGAAACGACAGAGGATGAGATGGTTGGATGGCATCACCGACTCAATGGACATGAGCTTGAGTAAGCTCTGGGGGTTGGTGATGGACAGGGAGGCCTGGCATGCTACAGTCCGTGGGGTCACAGAGTCGGACACGACTGATTGATTGAACTGAACTGAACTGGACTGTTAAGCTTCCCTTGTGGCTCACCTGGTAAATAATCCACCTGCGATACAGGAGACCTGGGTTTGATCCCTGGGTTTGGAAGATTACCTGGAGAAGGGAAAGGCTACCCACTCCAGTATTCCGGCCTGAAGAATTCCGTGGACTGTATAGTCCACGGGGTCACAAAGAGTTGGACAAGACTGAGCACCTCTCACTTCACTGGGCCGTTATCCTGGCTTTTCATTTAGGATGATGCTGTGTCAGAGGCAGTATGAGGAGGAGAGACCAGGACTTAGGCAGAAAGCCAGAAATCTCACACTAACACGGCTCATAAATTGTGCTGTGAACCACCTTTTAAATTTTTATCTTTTGAGAGTGAGACTGAAAAACAGACAGCCACTCTTGGCAGTTTTTCTAGAAATAAACCTGGCACCTGGGTATTTGAAAAGAGGCCCTNACCCCTCTTACTGGTGGAACCTCCTTAGAGGAGGGGCAGTCTTCATAGGCCCAGGTCCTCCCCATTATACACGCCACCCCCAACCCCAGGGGATTATCACAGTAATGGTTTACTCAGTCACTGAGACTGGAAGTGACTAAGGGAATGTCCTACTGGGTGACAGGGGTCTAAGTCTTCCTAAAAATATTTCCATCGAAAAGGACACAGGTCACAGGCTATAATCCCTCTGTTGTATAGACACGACTATTCAGGTCTTTCTTGATCTTAATTCCCTTTAATAACGATGACAGTGTCTATCAGATGCCCTGAGCCCGGCATGCAACGTGTGGCTCCTTCAGGAGCCCAGCAAGCTGGGTGCTACTGTCAAGATGTGTATAAGAGACAGTTTTTACACAATTCTTACAACTAAGGGAAAAAAAAAAACAACCAGCTAAAAAAAATAACGCCAGCTAAATGTGGGAAGTGTAAACCTAATCTCTGTGGGAACTATTAATATTTTCTGGCTGCTTTATGGATCCAGGGTCCCAGTGCTGCGGGGTGGAGGATAGAGGGGGCAAGACATAGCTCTTCAGAGTCAGATGATGTTCCTGAGGTGACAGGCAAGGCATGTGACTGACTTTTATAATTAGCAACATGCTGTAGACATCAATGCAACCAGAAGATGTGTTTACAAGCCTGGGTGGGACCAAGGTCTGTACAACAGAGAAACGGTGGCAGGAATATAAAAGTCACGGCTGGAGAAGAGGCCGCGGCGCCCTGCTTCTTACTCTCTCCCTCAGCCCTGATCTCAAAGCTCATGCAAATGTTGGGGAGGCCAATTTCACTTTCAGTTCTGGAACAGCTTTGCTTTTCCTGAGTCAGATGACTCTCAGCCTTGGAACAGGAAGCATGTCTGTACACGACCAACATCCTAAAGCAGGGACCAAACTGACTCCTTTGTGATTCAATCACAGGGAAGGGCAGAGCTGAACACGATACTCTACGAGGCACGGGCACCTATGTGCTATGCTCTGATTTTGAAAAGGCACAACTCAGACAAAACCCCTTCTTCCTGATATCAGCATAAAGCTAGGGCCTCACCATGTGATTTACAAATCTAACTCTCACTGTATCATGGCCACTGTTCCGTTTTATTTTGTTTCTAGTTTGTTTTTTTTTTTTAGTTTTACTTAAGTGGGCTGCCACTTTGGTTACAACTTGTTGCAGTGGCTGCCACATTTTACTGAAAAGGACTAGCAGATACTTCTCTTGTGAGCTCTGCTTCAAGTTAACTACAAGAATCTCTAGAAACAGCACAAATAACTTTTGTTTTGATTAGGCTGTTTTCTCCACTAAGAACCGCTCTCAGTCTGATTATGTCAAGTCTTTTTTCTTCAACCAACTCAAAAAACTTTCTGACTTTAGCAGTCCTGCACTACAGCTATTTTGTAATCATGAAGTTTAATGAATAAAAACAAAGGAAAGGGTATTAATAGTCAAAAGTAGTAATAAGTGGTAATGTTATCATGTGATTATAAATACACTGTTAAACAAAGATGAACGAACAGCAAACAGGATGAAGAACGTGTTTAGCCCAGACTACCTAGTTTTAGTGAGTAAAGACATCAACAACAACAACAGAAAAATATCCAGTGGCTAAATGTAAAATTCCACAAAAGGAAACAGCTCATTAAAATGGTGCTTGCTCTTAAATGAAATCTCTTTTAATAGTAAGAGCCACTAGGTTAGCTGGTGATGGCTGGAAACTTACTCCAACCTATGGCTGAGAAACAAATCCTACATCAAAGTATACAACTACACATTTTTTAAAAAAGCTTTTTTCCATTAGGTAAAAAATATCTCTTAGCGTCCATTGTTAACATTTTCAGGTCACAGACATTATAATGATCCTAAATAAAAGGTAGCAAGTCACCAACCACCTCAAGGAGGGGATTAGTTTTGGGAAAAGTCGGCTGAGTCTCCTGACTGAGCAGGGGGCCCAGGACCAACGTTTATAAACAGATAAGGGACCAAAAAAAGTGGCAGCTTTTATTGAAAACCCACTTTCTACAGTGTCCTGACCATCCGGGGAAGCAAGCAGCTACTCCTTCGTCGGGTGGTGGAGACAGTCCCGCCCTGAAGACCTGAGCCATCCAGACCTAAACCGACAGGCACTTAGTGAAACACCCTCTCTGCTCTCCTCTCCTGGAGAACCTCCTCATCTGCCCAAAAACCTTTTCAGGTCCAGGGGTTCCCTTCTGTGCCTCCCGACGGCTCACCTTCCCCGCTCCCTCCAGCCTGGCCCCAGGGGACAGGGACAGGTGCCTTCTCAGGACAGTCACCTCTGGCCTCTGCAGCTGAGCACGCTGCCTGGCACAGGGCAGCGGTCCAGTAAATCTGATGGAGACCCGCCCCTCTTCTCCATCAGACACTGGCTGTGTATGGAGAAAGGGCGACTAAAGAGGAGGAAATAGGAGGTAACTCAGGCCTGATGAGGAAACGAGCACACATATATTTAAGTCATAGGAAGGAAGTGCCGGTGCTCTGTCGTGAGCCCATCTGGTGGGCAGAGCAGTAGGATTCAGGGTGCCTGGCACGCGCATCCCCCTGGAGCCTGAGCATTTAATTTCTCCTACAATCCCGGCTTGCGGTTTAGTCCCTAAGTTGTGTCTGGCTCTTTTGCAACCCCATGGACTGTACCCCACCAGGCTCTTCTGTCCACAGGATTTCCCAGGCGAGAATACTAGAATGGGTTGCCAGTTCCTCCTCAAGGGGATCTTCCTGACCCTTGAACCCCTGTCTCCCGAATCAGCAGGTGCATTCTATCGCTGAGCCACCAGGGGAGCCCTTCCAACCCCTCTTACTGGTGGAACCTCCTTAGAGGAGGGGCAGTCTTCATAGGCCCAGGTCCTCCCCATTATACACGCCACCCCCAACCCCAGGGGATTATCACAGTAATGGTTTACTCAGTCACTGAGACTGGAAGTGACTAAGGGAATGTCCTACTGGGTGACAGGGGTCTAAGTCTTCCTAAAAATATTTCCATCGAAAAGGACACAGGTCACAGGCTATAATCCCTCTGTTGTATAGATACGACTATTCAAGTCTTTCTTGATCTTAATTCCCTTTAATAACGATGACAGTGTCTATCAGATGCCCTGAGCCCGGCATGCAACGTGTGGCTCCTTCAGGAGCCCAGCAAGCTGGGTGCTACTGTCACAGAACAGAGAGGCCGAGGTCAGATCACTGCTGCTGGCTGAGCGGCAGAGCCTAGTTTCAAATTTATTAACGGTGTTCACAACCAAAGGTTGTTAGAGTCAAACATGTGGAAACAGGGAGAAGTGTGAAATCTTCTGCAAGTGGCCCAGGGTCACCATAACTGAGCTCTTCAAGAACAGAGCTTCACCTGGTCCTGTCACCTCTGTATACTCATGTTTCATAGATCTCAGCAAGAGCATAAAGAATGGTCGTCCTCAGTGCTGATAAGATTTTGAGGCTCCCCGGCAGGCAAAACATATTCAAAAGAACATTACCGTGTTACTTTTTGCTGAGGCATAAAAAGTCACAAAAATGAAAATAGCAAAAATAAACAGAAGTTTCTTTCTTCATATCCCCTTCCAGCATGACGTTTCATAAAAGCAGAACTGACCAGTGGCCCATGCCTAGGATACAGGTGAATGTTCGTCCCCCCTCCACCCCCTCCAACAACAAGGACTTGGAACTGGTGTGAGAGTATGATTTTAGTTGACTTCAGTTCAGATACTGCAATCCATGGGGTTCCAAAAGAGTCGGATACCACTCAGCAAATAACCAACAACAAAACAGGTTCTGGAGGCTGTAGGATTTCACACTTTTGAAGTCAACTCTCAGTTCAAGCAGTGGTGACAAATTGTTATTAACTGTTACTGCCAATTTATAAGAACTATCTTGAGATCACAGGCTGGATTTTCTCCCAAGGACATGTATCTTTCACAGTGTCACCCCATCCTGGATGTAATCTTTCCCCTGATGGGGGTTTCCCTGCATTTCCACTGAGTTGACAGCGAGAAAGTAAACTAAGAAATGTGCCAAGGTCACCCAGATGGAGGAACGTTTACTATCGGAAAGTGGTCTCTTGACCATGAGGCCAGCTTTCCACCTGACCACTGTCTTTTGGGGGAGAGCACAGACGCATTCCCCCAGGAGAGCATCCTACAAAGGGCAGGCAAGGCAGACCACCCTCCCATATTGCCCGAGAGGGGCCCTGAACCACAGTTTAATATCATGGGGCTTCTCCTACTTAAGCCGAGCTATGAGAACTCAAAGGAACAAAGTCATGTAACTGTAAAATACTTGATCGCCTCAGAAACAGGTGCTACTAGAATAGTTTAAATGATTGCACGTCACTGAACAATGCTCGCAGGCCTGAGGATATCCAGCGTCTGCCCTGAGTCTAACAAGATCCGCCTCCTCAGTCCAGACTGGGTGGTCTGTATCCCAGCAAACAAAGACCATCTGCGTCCCTCACCTGCACACACACAGGAGATGGCCCTGCAGCCGGCTGGAACAGACACACCGCACATGAACTTCACAGGCGAGGCGGTGGGAGGGGAGAGGGGGGCGGTGGAGGCGGGGAATCAAGGTCACGGAGCGTCTCCACTATTCACCTCCCCTTCTGCAGGGACCAGCCAGGCAGGCAGGCGGGCTTCCAGCCCCATGAACGGCCAGTGGGATGGAATCTCACACAAATACACACCACCCCTCAGAAAACACTTGCTGAATGGTATACAAGGCTATGTTTTCTTTGCAGATTCAACCAGATGCTTAATTAGAAGGCTGCTCCTGGCATGCGAGGCTGGAGAAAGCTCTGGCGCTACCAGCAGTCTAAGGAACTCAGGCTGCCTTCTGAAGGCCGTCCCTGCATCCCACAGCTGCAGGGGAGGCAGACTTGAAGTTTCTGGGTCCCTCTCATCCTACAGAGGCAGACCTTTCTTCTCCACAAAGAGCTACATGGTGAAAGAAAGGCCAAATGCACGTAAGCCAGGTCTTTAAATAGACTTTTATCAGCCCAACAACCCGATCGCCAACTTTCCACACTTTCTGGGAAAGACAGCTACTTCACTCCACAAATGTGTTCTGCACAAGCCTATCAGCATGCTCTGAGTTCATTAAATAAGCCAAACCGCACAACGCACAGCACAGGCTGGCATAAAAACTGGCGCTCCTCGCCCACTCCCGTCTCCCTGAGTCATCCTGTTACATCAGCCCGGCAGGGGAGGGGCTGACGCTGGAAGGTCTGGGCTTTGGAGTGGGAATTCGGGACAGTTCTCCCTAATTCCCTTGTAAGTGAAATGGTCAAGCAGCTCAGCCATGGCTTCAAAGACTGCCCAGGATCACAGAAGAGTAACACAAAACGCACAGCTAAAAATTTTAATCCAGTATGAAATGTTCATTCTGGGTTTCTGAACAAAAATCTCTGACCTAAATTTCCAGAATAAAGTACAACAGATTTCCCTTGCCAGTGGTTCCACTCACTGCGTGTAGGCAAAGCAGAGGAGACCCTAGTGGTGGGATCTCCTGCCTCCTGCCCGCTGACATTCAAGGTCAACCCACAGACAGCCACTCCTGCACGGGATTTACGGCCACTTGCACCTTGGACCCGTTGGTTCTGTTTCTGGCTCTACTACGGGGCCGGATGAATCAGTCACCTGCACCACCAGGCTTCCCTGCCTCAGGAACGGTGAACACAGGGNGCTGAGCGGCAGAGCCTAGTTTCAAATTTATTAACGGTGTTCACAACCAAAGGTTGTTAGAGTCAAACATGTGGAAACAGGGAGAAGTGTGAAATCTTCTGCAAGTGGCCCAGGGTCACCATAACTGAGCTCTTCAAGAACAGAGCTTCACCTGGTCCTGTCACCTCTGTATACTCATGTTTCATAGATCTCAGCAAGAGCATAAAGAATGGTCGTCCTCAGTGCTGATAAGATTTTGAGGCTCCCCGGCAGGCAAAACATATTCAAAAGAACATTACCGTGTTACTTTTTACTGAGGCATAAAAAGTCACAAAAATGAAAATAGCAAAAATAAACAGAAGTTTCTTTCTTCATATCCCCTTCCAGCATGACGTTTCATAAAAGCAGAACTGACCAGTGGCCCATGCCTAGGATACAGGTGAATGTTCGTCCCCCCTCCACCCCCTCCAACAACAAGGACTTGGAACTGGTGTGAGAGTATGATTTTAGTTGACTTCAGTTCAGATACTGCAGTCCATGGGGTTCCAAAAGAGTCGGATACCACTCAGCAAATAACCAACAACAAAACAGGTTCTGGAGGCTGTAGGATTTCACACTTTTGAAGTCAACTCTCAGTTCAAGCAGTGGTGACAAATTGTTATTAACTGTTACTGCCAATTTATAAGAACTATCTTGAGATCACAGGCTGGATTTTCTCCCAAGGACATGTATCTTTCACAGTGTCACCCCATCCTGGATGTAATCTTTCCCCTGATGGGGGCTTCCCTGCATTTCCACTGAGTTGACAGCGAGAAAGTAAACTAAGAAATGTGCCAAGGTCACCCAGATGGAGGAACGTTTACTATCAGAAAGTGGTCTCTTGACCATGAGGCCAGCTTTCCACCTGACCACTGTCTTTTGGGGGAGAGCACAGACGCATTCCCCCAGGAGAGCATCCTACAAAGGGCAAGCAAGGCAGACCACCCTCCCGTATTGCCCGAGAGGGTCCCTGAACCACAGTTTAATATCATGGGGCTTCTCCTACTTAAGCCGAGCTATGAGAACTCAACGGAACGAAGTCATGTAACTGTAAAATACTTGATCGCCTCAGAAACAGGTGCTACTAGAATAGTTTAAATGATTGCACGTCATTGAACAATGCTCGCAGGCCTGAGGATATCCAGCGTCTGCCCTGAGTCTAATAAGATCCGCCTCCTCAGTCCAGACTGGGTGGTCTGTATCCCAGCAAACAAAGACCATCTGCGTCCCTCACCTGCACACACACAGGAGATGGCCCTGCAGCCGGCTGGAACAGACACACCGCACATGAACTTCACAGGCGAGGCGGTAGGAGGGGAGAGGGGGGAGGTGGAGGCGGGGAATCAAGGTCACGGAGCGTCTCCACTATTCACCTCCCCTTCTGCAGGGACCAGCCAGGCAGGCAGGCGGGCTTCCAGCCCCATGAACGGCCAGTGGGATGGAATCTCACACAAATACACACCACCCCTCAGAAAACACTTGCTGAATGGTATACAAGGCTATGTTTTCTTTGCAGATTCAACCAGATGCTTAATTAGAAGGCTGCTCCTGGCATGCGAGGCTGGAGAAAGCTCTGGCGCTACCAGCAGTCTAAGGAACTCAGGCTGCCTTCTGAAGGCCATCCCTGCATCCCACAGCTGCAGGGGAGGCAGACTTGAAGTTTCTGGGTCCCTCTCATCCTACAGAGGCAGACCTTTCTTCTCCACAAAGAGCTACATGGTGAAAGAAAGGCCAAATGCACGTAAGCCAGGTCTTTAAATAGACTTTTATCAGCCCCAACAACCCGATCGCCAACTTTCCACACTTTCTGGGAAAGACAGCTACTTCACTCCACAAATGTGTTCTGCACAAGCCTATCAGCATGCTCTGAGTTCATTAAATAAGCCAAACCGCACAACGCACAGCACAGGCTGGCATAAAAACTGGCGCTCCTCGCCCACTCCCGTCTCCCTGAGTCATCCTGTTACATCAGCCCGGCAGGGGAGGGGCTGACGCTGGAAGGTCTGGGCTTTGGAGTGGGAATTCGGGACAGTTCTCCCTAATTCCCTTGTAAGTGAAATGGTCAAGCAGCTCAGCCATGGCTTCAAAGACTGCCCAGGATCACAGAAGAGTAACACAAAACGCACAGCTAAAAATTTTAATCCAGTATGAAATGTTCATTCTGGGTTTCTGAACAAAAATCTCTGACCTAAATTTCCAGAATAAAGTACAACAGATTTCCCTTGCCAGTGGTTCCACTCACTGCGTGTAGGCAAAGCAGAGGAGACCCTAGTGGTGGGATCTCCTGCCTCCTGCCCGCTGACATTCAAGGTCAACCCACAGACAGCCACTCCTGCACGGGATTTACGGCCACCTGCACCTTGGACCCGTTGGTTCTGTTTCTGGCTCTACTACGGGGCCGGATGAATCAGTCACCTGCACCACCAGGCTTCCCTGCCTCGGGAACGGTGAACACAGGGTCTGAAGGGATGGGCTTGAGAACTGAGACCCCGGCACACGACTGAGTACAAACAGGGCTCCACCGGGCACTCTCATCGTCTAGGGCCGCTTACTCTCAGGGCCAGGCTGTGAAGTTAGGTTGCTGCAAAACGAGAAAACCACTGACAGAGTCGTGAGGACCTCAAACTGAATTCAAAGAACTTTCAGATTCTGATATTCTGATATTTTAAATTCTTTCCTATTTGGGGGGTCTACCTCGTGTTATCTTTTTCTGTTTGTTGTTTTTTGAAAAGTTGGTGCTAGTGGATTGTTAAAAAAAATGTCCTTACGTGGCAAAATAATAAAAGAATTGGCAATCCTATGTTGGCCTCTGGCACTCTGGAAGAAACTTCACTGTTCGGGAAACTGATAGTCTGGTCCAAACAGTCTTACTCCTCCTTTTCCTGTATTTAAATGTATTTTAGTAAATATTTTAAAAGTTTCAGGTAGTTGAATGATTAAATATTTAGAAATGAACCTTTTAAAGCATCACTCCCAGAAGAAAGTGACAAATAATGGGGGTACCATTACAAAGAATCAATTTCAGTGCTACCATTGATGGCATCACTCTCCACCCTCACAGCGCTGGCGGGGCCAAATTAGACAAGCAGGAGAGTTTCATCCATATTTTCAGAGTAAAGTGAACTTAAATCCCAAAGTAAGCTAAGGAACAGACAGACAGAAGGAACTCCCTTGCAGCCCTGGCCCTGACCACTCGCTCACCGCTGGGCCACTGTGGGCGAGCTGTCTGCCCTCTGGGACTCTGCTTCCTCATCTGTAAAATGGGGAAACTTTCAGGACTGTTGTGAGGTTTAGAAAGAGTGTACTTTTGGTAGTACACAGTATGTGCTCAAGAAACTGTAGCTGCCACTAACAGAATGTAACTGTTTACACACAAAGACAAAATATATTACTTATCCAAAGTCACAGACTAGTTCATGGAAAAGCTTCAATCAAGAGCCTAGGTTTTTTAAAATGCTTGTCTAGAAATTTAAGTTGCTAGGAGTGGGGTAAGGAGTACTGCCTGGTAAAAACATTTTGATCCAAACAAAATTAACAGTGAGCTTCCAATAGTTATATAAGAAACACAGGTCAACGTGGTATTTAGAGAGTTGTGAATTTCTACAGCCAACCAGTTTTTTTTCTCTCCTGTTTCTCAAACTTTGAAAAGCTGTATCTGTCTGTCAAACCATGCTAGCCACATCAGACTAACTCAGTTCCATGAATATGAAATCCCATTTGAAAGTAATATTCTACCTGGACAATTTTCACTAAATAGGTCAATTATTAAAAGTCTTTTCAGTTTCATACCCTGGTGAGTTCCACGTGTCTTTTAAACCAAAACAATTTCTGGTTTGATCAGTAATACAACAACAACAAAACCAACATTCTGTTCAGTTGTAATTTGATAAAATAGGCTTATTATTTCAAATCCCTCAGGGTTTCTTCTATGCTTCTTTACACAAAGTCCGGTGAGCCTGCCTGGCTTTATCAAATGCTCACTGGAGGGGCTGCTTCCAGTCTGAGGTCAGCTGGGGGCACCACTTGAGTGACCCCTCCTGGGTCAGCAGCACCTGCACAAGGCGGGTGGTCTTTTCCAGACTCTGCAGCTGGACAGGGTGAGGCCAGCGGAACAGGATCTGTGCAGGGTCTGTGGAGACAGAACTCAACAACGCACCTCTGAAGGACCCTGCGAGCCACCTGCTCAGGTGGGGGCGTTCAGGTGAGGCAACCCCAGCTACACCTCACCCAGAGCCGCATGTACACTTGCTTTCTAAGGAACTCAAGGAATGAACTTATCTCTACAGCCTTCCAGCGTGGAGGAAGGCCTTCACCAGCCCCTACTCCACCCGGACTAGAGGGCTTTCCCTGCGCTCCCCAGGCAATCTGCACACATCTACACGTTGCCCTAATCGTCCTTGGGCATCCCCAGGACCCCCCTTCCTCACCCCTCAATCTGGACAGAGACTGTCCTTCTCACCACTGAGGCCCCCATGGGTAGCACAGCATCTGCGTACAGTAGGTGCTCAAGTGATCTGATACGTGGAAGGGAAAAGCGACTCAGAGGCAGAGATAGAAGGGAGGTTCAGTTAACTTCCTCAAAATGTTCTCAGTCTGGGTCAGACCAGAAGTCATCATCCTTTTCTGAACTTCCCACAAATAAACACTCATCAAGCCAAGGACTACAGACTACGTATGGAGGGAACAAAAACAAGCGAGATAAAGTCAAAGGGTACAAGGGACCCCAGCGGCAGGGGAGGTGTGGGGAGGCGTGGATACATGTGCATTTATTTTTGTTTGTTAAGGGGACAAAGAAACTGACTGCCTGGTCCCCTTCTGATTCCCAAGTACCCGAAGAAACTGCCTCCCTGCCAGGGCCGTACCCAGAGCGCTTGACAGCTCCAGCTGATATAGAAGGTCCACCCTCCATGCTTCAGGGCAGCCCAGGTCTTGAAGCATTCACCCAAAGTCCCCTAATGATGTGGGGGTGCTGCTGCACGTGGCCCCAGCTTAGGAGACCCCTCCCCACCTCCCCTCTGCCCTTCTCTACAGCACATCTTCACCCTCCGTCTCACTCTCCGTCCACCAAACCCCATTATCCACCCAGAAGCCCTGTGCTGGTTTCTCTACACCACATAGTACAACTGTGTTATTCTTCATTTTTGTATATTTTTAAGTAGTAAGCCATAAAAGATGGATAATTCTGAATTACTTTTAGTTCTATTTTACTTATGCCAGGTACTAAAATTAACAGCACAAACCCTCTTTTGATTGTTGAATAACTTCACATACTTTATATGATCCAAAATTGGATATTTGAAACAGGTCTAAGCTACACTACTGAACTTTAATCTCACAGTTTCAAGGCCACGATCTTAACAACAAAGAGGGTACAGAGAGCACAAATACATCCAAAATGATCTATTATTAAAAAGTATGAAAGGAAACAAGTTCTCACAAACAAAAGGACAATGTGAAAAATGTAAGATTAATCTTTCAATAAGGCATTTCAAACGGAGGGGTCTTCTGTAACAGGACAATAAGGCCAATTAATATCCAAATTGATCACCCTGGAACTATCTAAATACACAAGTGGTGTGGGTGTGGAATGAATGTTTCAGTTCTGAATTTCATGTTTATATACTATGTATTATTTCTTGGATCTCCCTGAGGGGAATTCCCCCTCCCCCCCACACCTACCCTTTACTGAAGGTGATTGATCTTCCACTCAAACAACTATCTCATCTGCGGGGTTCCCCTATTTTGGACAGCTTTTAAGGGGTTTTCCAGAGAAACAACTGTTACACAGTGACCAGACAGACCTCAAAGCCAAGGCCTATACATGTGACTCTATCAGAAAACTTCCCTGCAGTTTCAATTTTACATTCTGAGGACAGGCCACTTCCAGGCCCA
>SJYV01034224.1:926801-1006747 GCA_006410875.1 Neotragus pygmaeus | reverse complement strand
TTGAATTTGCTGTATGGCTCAGGAAACTCAAACAGGGGCTCTGCATCAACCTAGAGGGGTGGGATGGGACGGGAGATGGGAGGGAGGTTCAAGAGGGAGGGGATATATGTATATCTATGACTGATTCTTATTGGGGTTTGACAGAAAACAAAATTCTGTAAAGCAATAATCCTTCAATTAAAAATAAATTTAAAAAATTGTAAACATAAAAAAACAACAACATAAATAAGCAACAAGGACCTCCTGTATACCACAGGGAACTATAATCAATACCTTGTAAGAACCTATAATAGAAAACAATCCAAGAATAAGAATATGTATACCTGGATTACTGCTGTACACCTGAAACTAACAACTTTGTAAATCAGCTATACCTCAGTTAAGGAAAAGAAGTCCCATCCGTCCTCCCCCTCGTTCACATGAGCGACAGGTGACCACTGAACCTCTCCCCAGACAGGCCCCCTGGTGGGATTAACCAGGCCCAGCCGAGCCCTGCCTGTGATCACTGTTTACCTGGGCTTCTGTGGTTCCCTTCGTGACAGCCCATTTACATAATGAGAGGGGCCCAGTTTAGATTCTGACTCATGATGTCTCACTGAGTCAAACTCCCTTTGTGTCTGCTCCCGGCTGACCTCACCTTCGTGATCACAAGAATGCAAGTAATTCCGGGTCCTTCTAGGTTCCGCTCTGGCCTTGCTCCCCCTTCTGCCACTTCCTCCCCCACCCAAACTGGCAACTATCCAGGCTTTCTGCTTCTGCTCCCCAGTCCTGGGACGTTTCCTCTCTTTCCAGAGTAGCTTTCCCTCCCACCCATACTGCCCAGTACCTTCTACTCCATAGGGCTCCTGGACTTTTCTAACGTTTTAAATTCCCTACCAAAAAGCAACTGCTCTTTTATTTTGTCGGTTCCTCCTGTTTCACTTCTTTTGTGTCATTATTTTATTTTCTTCTCATGCTATTGTTTTTTTAAAAAATAATTTTAGGTATTTATTTTGGTTGTGCTGGGTCTTCACTGCTGCACGAGCGTTTCTCTAGTTGTGGCAAGGGGCTACTCTCTTAATTGCAGCCTGCAGCTGCTTACCATGGTCACTTCTCTTGTGTTGGAGCACAGGCTTTGAGGCACAGGTTTGGGGGCACTCTAGGGTGCACAGGCTTCAGCAGTTGCACTTCCAGGGCTTTAAAGCACAGGCTCAGTAGTTGTGGCACACATGATTAGTTGCTCCTCGGCATGTGGGATCTTCCTGCATCAGGGATCGAACCTGTGTCTCCTGCATTGGCAGACAGACTCTTTATCACTGAGCCACCAGGGATGCCTTCCTCGTGTTATAAGATATCGTAAGAAAAATATTGATGCCTTCTACTTTCATGTATACAAGTCAGAGGGCCTTCTCCCTTCCACAGAGTGACCCTGGTCACAAGGCGCGCACCTGGTCCGAGCCTTCAGACTGCAGTCTGCTCTGCCTGCCTCCACCAGTGCAGGGGCCAGAGTGGTCTGTGTGCGACCCTCTACAGCACGATGTCAAGCCTGATGCCGAGAGGCACCCAAAGCTTAGGAAGCCAGAGAAGACCATCCAGCAGCCCGAGCCACCACGGTCTGCTTAGAGCAAACACTAGGGCCTAACCTAGGGCTCCATGCCCTCTTGTTTCCATCTGCACTTGTTGTGGAAGTAGCTTGCTTTTTGCATGTGTGTCTGTCTTGCCTGGGAGAAGACGGTTGAGGTAAGGTACAGGTAGATTACTCTGAATGACTAAGAACCAGAAAATTTCGGTTTTCTCCAGGCAGATGAAGTCTGGGGATCCTGGTATGTGGAGAAGAGGAGAAATGTGGAAGGGTTCAGAGGGCAGAAGGGTGCTATTGGGGGAAGGGGTTAGGGGTGGACTTTGGGGAGGAAATGACCAACAGACTTTGAGAGCAGTGATGCTTCTCAAGTAACCTCACTTTTGTTAATTTCTATATGCTGTAAGTCACTTCTACATTAACATATATCTTGTTACTTTAACAGTCTTATTTTTTGGTTCTTTTTAAAAATAGTAATAATATAGCTTACACATATATTATTTTATTTATTTATTTATTTATTTTGGTTGCACCAAAGGGCATGTGGGATCTTAGGTCCCCAGCCTGGGATTGAACTCACGCTCCCTGCATTAGAAGCGCTGAGTCCCAATGACTGGACCACCAGGGAATTCCCTGTGTATTACCTTTCAAATTTAGAACAGTCACTCGCTTGCTTATTTCATTTTCAAAATAATTTCTTTTGTGAGGGCATCAGATATGTTCCTGAGTTGAAGACAGTCTAGGCAGTGATTTATTCTCATTGTGTGAATGATAACAAGGTCTGTGAGGTCACTGCTGGCATCATGGTTCCAAGTTACTAATCCTATCCAACACTCAGTAAACAGCTCAATTAAACTTCGACAAAGGAGGCAAGAATATACAAAAGGGAAAAGACAGTTTCTTCAGCAAGTGGTACTGGGAAAGCAGGACAGCCATATGTAAATCAATGAAGTTAGAACATACCCTCACAGCATACACAAAAAATTAACTAAAAATGGCTTAAAGACTTAAACATAAGACACGATACCATAAAACTCCTAGAATAGATCATAGGCAAAACATTCTGAAATAAAGCATACCAGTGTTTTCTTAGGTTAGTTCCTCAAGGCAACAGAAATAAAAACGGAAATAAACAAGTGGGACCTAATCAAACTATCAGGCTCTTAATGGGAGAAAATGTTGGCAAATAATGTGACCGACAGGACCTTAATTTCCAAAGTATGCAAACAGCTCATACTACTCGACAGCAAACAACCAGACTGAAATATGGGCAGAAGGCATATTTCCATAGAAACTTCTCCAAAGAAAATATACAGATAGCCAATAGGCACATGAAAAAAATGCTCAACACTGTTAATTATTAGAGAAATGCAAATCAAAACAACAATGAGGTATCACCTCACTCTGACCAGAATGGCCATCATCAGAAAGTCTGCATGTAACAAATGCTAGAGACGGTGTTGAGAAAAGCGACTCTCCTACATTGCTGCTGGAAATGTAAGTTGGTGCAGCCACTATGGAAAACAGTATGAAGGTTCATCGGAAAAGTAAAAATAAAATTACTGTCTGATTCAGTGACCCCACTCCTGGGCACATATCCGGACAAAACTGTACTTCAAAGAGATACATGAGCCCTGTGTTTATAGCAGCACTGTTCACAACAGCCAAAACATGGAAACAACTTCAATGTCCATCCACAGATGAATGAATAAGGTAGATGTGGGGCATATATACAATGGAATACTACTCAGTCGTGAAAAGAATAAAATAATGTCATTTGTAGCAACAAATGGATAAAACTAGAGATTATCACACTAAGTGAAGTAAGGCAGAAAGAGAAAGACAAATACCACATGGCAGCAGGTGGGATCTAAAACATGATACAAATGAGCATAGCTGTGAAACAGAAATAGACTCACAGACATAGAGAGCAGACTTGTGGCTGCCGAGGAAGAGGGGCTACGGGGAAGGGAAGGAGTGGGAGGCTGGGGTTAGCAGATGTAAGCTTTTATACACAGACTGGATAAACAACAAGGTCCTACTGTATAGCACAGGGTGCTATATTCAGTATTCGATGACAAACCATAATGGAAAAGAATATTAAAAAAGAATAGATATATGCATAGAAGCGACTTCACTTTCACTTTTCACTTTCATGCATTGGAGAAGGAAATGGCAGCCCACTCCAGTGTTCTTGCCTGGAGAATCCCAGGGACGGGGGAGCTTGGTGGGCTGCCGTCTATGGGGTCGCATAGAGTTGGACACGACTGAAGTGACTTAGCAGCAGCAGCAGCAGAACTAAACAACATTGTTATACAGCAGTAATTAACACAACGCTGTAAATCAACTACATTTCAATTTTTTAAAAAAGCCTCCAACAAAATAAGCGGACATGATTATTTCTAGAATTAAGTTAAAAATTATTTCTATGAAAAATTCTGTTACAGAAGTAAACGTTGAAACAGAAAAATAGATGTTTTGTATTTTAAAAAGGACATCTTAATTTAGCTCAGCAAATTGTACAACAGTGTTGGAAAGCAGGAGCGGGTAGGGATCCATGTGGGTCTGTACCACCTTTGACCCTGGAGGTTCCTTGGAGGTTGAGACCCTGTCCTGTGCAAGGGAGAGAACTGATCTCAATTAAGAAACTTCAAGTTAAGCAGCAGGGCACTCCCATAGCCAGATATGAAAGGCAAGAGATATTAATTCCATTCGGGAATCAATGCTAATATGCAACACCTCAAAGACATTTCAGCTGCCTATAAAAAGACACCAAATGCAGCTTACTATCTTTGTAATCATAAGCATTTGCTCTGGCTTCATACACATTCTTTTCTGATACACTACATTTTTTTTTNGAAACACACACACATACATACAAGTAAGCTCTCTATTCTTATCTTTTTCCTTACTGGAGAAATAATATATAATGTTCATTGCTGTGGGGTTTTTAACCAAAAAAAAAAAAAAAAAAAAAGGGAAAAAGAGAGAAAAGCACAAAAAAATTAATTTCACCTTTGATACCATGATTGAATCATAATTAACACTAAAATTTGGCTACATGCTCTGAAGTGTTTTTTCTTAAATATACTCGTGTATATTCAGAAATGAGCTCTTGTTTTCTAATCTTTCCCTTTTAAAATTTCTGTTAAAAAATCTGTCTAAATAGCGAACACTTTTTCAGAACGTGAAGTGTTTTTCTACAGTATAATTTTTGAGGTCTGCCTGTATTTCACCATTCTAAGTTATCTCTTACTGGTGGATGTTAAGGTTGCTTTTAACTTTTTTATTATTATGGAAAGCAATTTAAAGATGATTCAGATGATGTGGCAGGGCATGGCCTTGGAGGGAACGACTTCAGCTGCAGAGGCAGCTATGCTGTGGTCCAGACCCAGGGAGGGCAAGCTGGGGACAGCTAAGAACAAGAAGGGGGCTCCCACAGGGAGAGCAGTGGGGAGGCCAGAAGGCAGGCAGGGCCAGAGACCATGGAGGCCTCTGAAGCTGGTTAAAAGAAATGGGACCATTATCCATTTTCCCAAGGAGAACACAGAATTACAGGTGGAACTTGGGCAGGAATATGGTGGAACCTGAGATACTCTTGTCAAAGATTATTCTGGATGCTCTGGAGGCTGTGGTGGGAGCGGATGATGCGAGAGGGAACCTGGGGGCAGCAGAGAAGTGGTCCAGGTGAAGGGATGGACTGGGTGGGGACGCAGGTGGGCGGGGTGGGCTTTGGAGGGTCAGATTTGCTGCTAAGAATTGATGTGAAGTGGGATGGGAGGGGGACAGGCATCAGGGAGTCTAGCTGGAGTGTAGAAAGCCCTCTGACCAGGGATTGAACCTGGGCCCTGGCTGTGAAAGCACAGAGTGCTAACCACTGGGCCATTGGGGAATTCCCCCTAAGTGTAGATTTAAGCAGCTCTAGCTGGGGGTGTAACTTACGAGAGAGGAAAGTCTGGGGGAGGAATAGGTCATATTTGGGATGAAATTTCCTGCTAGTCCAGGGAGATGAAGGCTTGATTTGGATTTCATTTCCTTTAAGAAAATAAGAAACGGCATATCTGAGCCACCCTCCATGTCAGCTGTCTTCTTTCCTCTCCTTCCTCCCATCGTCCTTTGCAGAATTTATCACGTTCTAATTTTTCCTGCTGTTATTTTCTAAGACATATCTCTTACATTCCAACTATCATTTTAAATTGGTTAAAAGCAGGTGCAGTTTTAGTTTCCCTTACGTCTCTGTATTTTCTTCACTACCTAATACAAACAGCAGACACTCAGTAACTAGGCTGTATTATTATATCTTAAATATTCACACCACCTTACTTCAATTTGACAGATGGAATGTAAATATTATGTTACATGTGTTAAAAGAGTAATTGGTTGACATAAAGCAGGGGCAGGAAAAATACATTAACTCCTTACCAAGTACGTGCCAGGCATGTTCCCATACATTAACTCTCTGATTTTGCAGAGAAGCTCTATTATGCCATCTCAATAAGTAAGAGGAGAGATAACCCCCCTCTTCTCCCTAGTATCACAGAGCCTACCTGCTAAGGGCAGTGTGAGAAGCTAGGTCTAACTCCAACCCTCATACTTTCCAGCAACCACTATTATACATACTTAAGACAAAGTTGCACTTAGATATTTCTCTGTGTAACAATTAACAGTTTTCTGTGCATTTGATAGCACGCTGCTGAATTTGGTTTGGTAGTACTTTTTTGAGGATTTTTGAAACAGTGTTCATAAGTAGTATTGGTCTGTGGTTTTCTTTTCTTATAGAGTCTTTGGCTTTGGTGTTAGAGTAATGCTAGCCTCAGAAAATGATTTAGGAAGTGTCTCTCAATATTTTTGGACAAGTTTCAGAAGGATTAGTATTAGTTCTTCTTTAACTGCTTGGTAGAATTTGTCAGTGGAAGCCACGGGGTCCAGGGCTTTTCTTTATCAGGAGATATTTGATGACTGATTCAATTCTTATAGGTCTATTCAGATTTCCTATTTCTTTGAGATTTAATCTTGGTTGTTCTGTGTCTAGGAATTTGTCCATTTAATCTAGGTTAAGGAAAGTTATGACCAACCTAGATAGCATACTAAAAAGCACAGACATTACTTTGCCAACAAAGGTCCATCTAGTCAAGGCTATGGTTTTTCCTGTGGTCATGTATGGATGTGAGAGTTGGACTGTGAAGAAAGCTGAGCGCTGAAGAATTGATGCTTTTGAACTGTGGTGTTGGAGAAGACTCTTGAGAGTCCCTTGGACTGCAAGGAGATCCAACCAGTCCATCCTAAAGGCGATCAGTCCTGGGTGTTCATTGGAAGGACTGATGCTGAAGCTGAAACTCCAATACTTTGGCCACCTGATGCGAAGAGTTGACTCACTGGAAAAGACCCTGATGCTGGAAGGGATTGGGAGCAGGAGGAGAAGGGGACGACCGAGGATGAGATGGCTGGATGACATCACTGACTCAATGGACATGAGTTTGAGTGAACCCCGGGAGTTGGTGATGGACAGGGAGGCCTGGCGTGCTGCGTGTTGAAAAGAGTCAGACACGACTGAACGCCTGAACTGAATCTAGGTTATCCAATTTGTTGGTATACAATTGTTCATAGGACTCTCAGAATTTTTTAATTTCTACACAATTGGTAGTAATGTCCTTGCTTTCATTTCTAATTTTAGTAATTTGAGTCTTCTTTCTTTCTTAGTCCATATAGTGAAAGCTTTGTTAATTTTTTTTTTAAGAACTGGCTTTGGGTTTCATTTCTTTCTGCATTAATTTTCATTATTTCCTTTCCTTCTGCCACCTTGGATTTAGTTTGTTCTTTTTCTAGTTTCTTAAGTTGTAAAGTTAGGTTGTGGATTTCAGATTTTTTTTTTTCAGTTTAGTTCAGTTGCTCAGTCGTGTTCAACTCTTTGCGATCCCATGGACAGGAAACCAGGAAACCAGGCTTCGCTGTCCATCACCAACTCCTGGAGCTTGCTCAAACTCTTGTCCATCAAGTCAGTGGTGCCATCCAACCAGCTCATCTTCTGACATCTCCTTCTTTTCCTGCCTTCAATCTTCCCAGCATCAGGGCCTTTTCCAATGAGTCAGTTCTTTGCATCAGGAGGCCAGGGTATTGTAGCTTCGACTTCAGCATCAGTCCTTCCAATGTATATTCAGGCCTGATTTCCTTTTGGATTGACTGGTTTGATCTCCTTGCAGTCCTCCAGCACCATAGTTCAAAAGCATCAGTTCTTCAGCACTCAGCTTTCTCCATGGTCCAAAGCTCACATCCATACATTTCTACTGGAAAAACCATAGCTTTGACTAGACGGACTTTTCTCAGCAAAGTAACGTCTCTGCCTTTTAATAGCTGTCTAGATTTGTCATAGCTTTTCTTTCAAAGAGCAAGTGTCTTTTAATTTTGTGGCTTTAATCATCTGCAGTGATTTTGGAGCCCAAGAAAATAAAGTTTGTCCCTGTTTCCATTGTTTCCCCATCTATTTGCCATGAAATGATGGGACTGGATGCCATGATCTTAGTTTTTTGAATGTTGAGTTTTAACACAGCTTTTTCACTCTCCTCTTTCACTTCCATCAAGAGGCTCCTCAGTTCCTCCTTGCTTTCTGCCACAAGGGTGGCATCATCCACACATTTGAGGCTACTCATGTTTCTCAGTAGCCTTGATTTTTTTTAAAAAATATAAGCATTTATAACTATATTTTTCCCATAAATTTGACAACATAAAAATTAAAACTTAAGTATGTTAAAAAAATAAAATACCATCACTAAATATAGGAAGTAAAAGGTCATTCCTAAACTAGGAAAAAACACAGTTATGATGTATAATGAAAATAGATAATATAAATATTTCTTTTAAAGCAATAAAAAAGGTAACACAACTTTACAATAGGCAAAGTATATGGGCAGGTATACAATTCAAATAACCAGTAACTATACGTACCACTAAAACTCATTAAAAAATAAGATATCACCATTAAGCTATCAAATTGGCAAGGTTGCTTTTTTCTTATAATTTCAGTATNAAAGGTAACACAACTTTACAATAGGCAAAGTATATGGGCAGGTATACAATTCAAATAACCAGTAACTATACGTACCACTAAAACTCATTAAAAAATAAGATATCACCATTAAGCTATCAAATTGGCAAGGTTGCTTTTTTCTTATAATTTCAGTATTATAACTTAGGGACATAGAAACTCTCATATATATTGGTAGAATATGAATTGGTTTACTCCTAGATAATTTTTAAATTGCCTTCAAAATATGTATAACCAGATGAACTTCCCTCATGGTTCAGTGGTGAAGAATCTGCCTGCAACGCTGGAAACCTAGGTTTGACCTCTGGGCTGGGAAGATCCCCCAGAGAAGAGAATGGCCACCTACTCCAGCATTCTTGCCTGGAGAGTCCCATGGACAGAGAAGCCTTGAGGGCTGCAGTCCATGGGGTTGCAAAGAGTCATACAAGACTAAAGTGACTTAGCACACTAACACACGATGTGATTCATTAGATGTAACAAATGTCCCATCTGGTGGGGGTGTGAGTGATGAGGAAAGCTCTGCTTGTGCGGAGCAGGAGGTGTGTGGAAGATTGCTGTACCTTCCTCTCAAGTTGCTGTGAACCTAAAACTGCCCTCGTCTTTTAAAAAAGCTTTTTTATTTTATACTGGAGGATAGTTGATTGACAATATTGTCTTGGGTTTAGGTGTACAATGCAGTGATTCAGTTATATATACATATGTATCTATTCTTTTTCGAATTCTTTTCCCAATTAGGTTGTTACATGATATTGAACAGAGTTCCCCATGCTATACAGTAGTTAGAGAGTTTGGGATTGACATGTACACTCTGCTATATTTAAAATGGATCACCAACAAGGACCTACTGTGGAGCACAGGGAACTCTGCTAATGTTATGTGGCAGCCTGTGTGGGAGGAGAGTTTGGAGAATGGATACATGTATATGTATGGCTGAGTCCTTTCACTGTTCACCTGGAAGCTATTGCAACATTGTTAATCAGCTATCAGTTCAGCTCAGTTCAGTTGCTTAATTGTCTTCCGACTCTTTGCAACCCCATGAATCGCAGCACACCAGGCCTCCCTGTCCATCACCAATTCCTGGAGTTNATGCCATGATCTTCGTTTTCTGAATGTTGAGCTTTAAGCCAACTTTTTCACTCTCCTCTTTCACTTTCTAATACAAAAGAGTTTAAAGAAAAAAATTAGTGGATAATGCACAAGGACCTACCTTATCAAAAAAGCCTTTTAACAAAAAAAATTTTTAACATGGGTAATGTTCTCTGATATAAGTATTCTATATCTAGAAATTTATTCTAAGGAAGTCATCAGAGTTGTAAACAAAAGTTTATATATACAGTGTCTTCATTGCACCATTATTTTTAATTGGAAAAATACACACCCCAGGTTCAACAATTTGGGCATGGCAAGTAGATGTTGCTATGGTTCTCTGATGGAATACTAAGTAGACATGAAAACTCATGAGCAGATTGTTAAGTGACAAAGGAAGTGGTTCATGATCTATTAAGGCAGGGGTCTCCAAACTCTGGGCTGTGGACCGGTACCTCTTGTTGGAGCAGCAGCAGCAGCAGCATTCAATTAGAAATAAAGTGCACAATAAATGTAATGTGCTTGAATCATCCCCAAATTATTGCCCTCACTCCCAATCTATGGAAAAATTATCTTTCATGAACTTGGTCCCTGGTGCCAAAAAGATTAGGGATCACTGTATTAATGAAAGAAGATTTCAAGAAGTATTGACAATATGTTCTAACTTTGTGTGCATGGGATGAAGTGTGCATGGGTGTGGAGTACATAATTACCTGCAGAGAAACAGATTGGAAGTATACATCGGAAATGCCAACCGTAGCTATCTCTAGGTGATACCACTGTAGGTGAACTGTATTTCCTTTTGTTCTTTTCTGTATTGTTTATATCTTAATTTACAATGAACCTGTAATATTCTTTTTCCCCAAACAATAAAGCTAGCCAAATTATTTTCCATTGTATTAGTCATTTTTATAGAACCTATGATATTCTAGTTTGCAGCAAACTACAATAATGCCAGAAAAATGCTATGCTATAGAAGTTGGATATTAATCTTTTTCAAAAAGGATCTGAATTATTTGCATTAAAAGTACATTCTTGGGATTTCCCTGGTGGGTCAGTGGTTAAGACTCTGCACCTCCATTGTAGGAGGCGTGGGTTCAATCCTTGGTAGGGGAACTAGATCCCACCTGCAACACAGCATGGCCAAAAAAAAAAGATGCTCTTATTTTACTGGCTTCTGATACATTTCTGGGAGGTCTGATACTCCTTGTTCTGGAGACAGAAACTATCATCTTGGAGGACAGAATACCACTGAGGTTATTATTTTTTTGCAAAGAATAGCAGCAGTAGTACTTAAGAGTCTGAAAAAAAAATCTCAACCATTTTCATAGTCACAAATGGTTAGTGGAGACTCCTAGTAAGAGGATTTTCCTGAGCTGGAAGTTACTGGTTGTGTTTTGTAGTCACCTGTAATTTGAAAATGAAAATGATCTTGTTCGTTTTCGTTTAGGTAGCAGTTTCAGAAATTAAAGTGTTTAAGATGAAAGTGCGTAAGCACCATGTCTTCTTTTTAATCCAATTGTAGTTTCTAAATTTTACCTCTAATATACAAAGAAGCTGGAAATTAGCCTGATACCCAATGGGGCAGAAAACTTACTTATCTTGATGAGAAAAAGAAAGATGCTGGGGAAGCCACCCAATTTTACATTAAAAAAATGACAGAATTGCTTACCGTATGAATTACTTAATTTGGATCTGTATCCACTGTTGTTTGGACTTGCAGCTTTTCACTGTATATGGGCAAACTAACCATTAGCTTGTGTTTGGTGCCTCTTGAAGAATTACCGAGGCACAAACAACCTTTGGTAATTCCCTCCTTCAGAAACTATTATGTTTCCTATCATTAACTGTTTGCTTATGCTTCATTAACACGTTCCACCATGGGATCAGCTGTCAGGCTGTTTTAAATCATATCTTCAGTTTCCAGGGGTTTCAATAGAAACATCTTAGAAAACAAAAACAAAAACAAGCCTTTCCTTGGGGTCTGGAGCACCTCTGGGTTTAACCAGGTCCCTGGCCTCACAGGTAGAGGAATTTCTTGGTTATTACTCACAGCTAGAGGAAATAGTGAGTCACATGCATTTACCATGTTTTCTATCATGTTGTCCACTTTCTCTTGGAGATGCTTGAAGAACGGCAATGACTAGGGGCCTCCTCTCTCCCTCACCACTCAACGGGGCTCCCTTGGGGCTAAGCCCATCCTGAACCATGTGGTCTCTTCTACCCACACTTTCTTCCTGGATGAGCACATAGTTCAGTTCAGTTCAGTCGCTCAGTCGTGTCCAACTCTTTGCGACCCCATGGACTGCAGCACACCAGGTTTCCCGGTCCATCGCCAACTCCTGGAGTTCACTCAAACTCAGGTCCATTGAGTCGGTGATGCCATCCAGCCATCCCATCCTCTGTCATCCCCTTCTTCTCCTTCCTTCAATCTTTCCTAGCATCAGGGTCTTTTCAGATGAGTGAGTTTTTCTCATCAGGTGGCTGAAGTATTGGTGTTTCAGCTTTAGCATCAGTCCTTCCAATGAATATTCAGGACTGATTTCCTTTAGGATGGACAGGTTGGATCTCCTTGCAGTCCAAGGGACTTTCAAGAGTCTTCTCCAACACCACAGTTCAAAAGCATCCATTCTTCAGATGAGCACTTAAGTTCTCCTGAATTTAAGTCCCATCCTTATGCCGCCATCTCCCCAGTGCATGTTGCACCCTGGACTTCTCTGAGACAAAACCCAACAGTTCCAGCTGTAGCTTCGCAGAGAGACACCATCCTCGACTGGAGAGCTGGGGTAAAGGCTGTTGGGGTGGGGGAGGGGTGATGGATTTTACCCCATCTTTTCATTTTCCAGAGTAGGAACCTGAGACCAGAGAGGATTCAGATTGTCTGCTTGGCGTCTTCAGAGAACCTCCGACTTATGCCTGTCTGAAACAGGGCCAAATTAACATGTCTTCAAAGTCTCTTGATTTCTCCCCCAAACCAGCTTGTACTCCCCAGCTGTGCCTGTGACAGCAAATGGCATCATGACTGGAGACCGGGCACCATTCTGGGCTCCTCACTTGCATGCGAATCCACTGCCAGTCCTGTTGGTTCTCCCGGCAAAACACATCTTGAGTTCGTTCCCTTCTCTCCACGGCCACGGTCTCTATGTCATCCGAGTTGCTGTCCTCGAGTGCCTGGGCAACCACAGGAGCACCCTTATAGTCTTGCAGGTACCCACCCTTTTGCCAAAAAGCAGCAAAACTGACCATCTGAACTGGAGTGGGTTGCCATTTCCTACTCCAGGGGACCTTCCTGACCCAGGGATTGAACCCTGGTCTCCTGCACTGTAGGAAGATGCTTTACCATCTGAGTCACCAGGAAGTCATCTTAAAATGCAAATCAGAACCAAAGATTAACAAGACTGGCATCTCAGAGGCTCAGGGCAGCAAAGGTGATGGTGAATCTGAAGGACTGAGGAGACCCGGGCGCTGGCGGGCACAGGGTTATAGCCCAGGGGCCTGGCAGCTGTCCTGTCCTGAGGGCTTGTGGTGTCCGGGCACCTGGGCAGTAAGGGCTGACCCTCTGCTGGGGGTGCTGATGTTGGGCATTGCTGGTCATCGCACTGTCTCTGTTCCACTCACCACGGTGTCACTCCCTGGTTAAAGGAACCTGGACACAGCCCTGACCCCCGAGCTTGCAGGGAAGGGTAGGTGAATGATGTTATGGTTCCTTTTAGCTCTCTCTGTCAACACGTGACCCCAGGCAAGGGTGGGTCTGGGTCTTACTGCTCCACCGCAGGGCCATTCCTGGGAGTGTGAATTCATGGTTAGTTTTACTGAGGCCCTGCCTGGCCCAATGCACACTTTTGAAGAAACAGCTTTTCTTTTAGAAAACACCTTTACCAAATACTAAATTTTTTAAAGTTAATCAAAAAGTCCAACCATCACCCTATCTTTCTATCACAGTTATTGTGGACCTCGAGTTATTCCTCGTATTCTCTGCTAGCAGTCTCGGGCTTATTCCAAGTGGTTCCAGAANAGAAAACACCTTTACCAAATACTAAATTTTTTAAAGTTAATCAAAAAGTCCAACCATCACCCTATCTTTCTATCACAGTTATTGTGGACCTCGAGTTATTCCTCGTATTCTCTGCTAGCAGTCTCGGGCTTATTCCAAGTGGTTCCAGAAGTTACCATGAGATTCCTTTTAAATTATTTGAAAAAGGTTTTTATTAGGTTTTCTCCAGGCTTCACAGCAGTTGTAATTAACAAACCAGGGATTCAAATTGGAATCCCTCAGATTGGAAGGCTGGAGAGCACACTGGCTGGCAGTCTGCGTGTGTCCCCCCCAAAAGTGAGATGATCCAGACCAAGCAAGGAACCTCTAGAGCCTGAGTCCAAGAGCCAGGATAGTGACCTGTGCTATAGACAGAAGCACAACAGTGCCAAGGCAGCCTACTGAAATGTCTTTTCCCAAAGGCAGCCAGGCTCTTAGAACTGTTTAAAAAAAAAGTGCAATGTCCTGTATCTACCGTCACTGTTTTCTCATCTCATAGACAAGGCTAAGCAGCGTTTTCTCCAAGCCTCAGCCGTGTGTCAGTTGTTAGGACCATGGATAGAGCATCTTATTCCTCCAGCATTAGAGACTTCCCCAGGCTCAAGTTCTCATCGGCTCTTCAGCACCCTTTTTTTCGCATTATCCATGTTCCCTTCCTCGGAAGCGGTCTGCAAACCTGCAGCACCGTGTGGAGGGATGGATGTCATTGACTACAAATGGGGATTTGTCTCAGCTGCATTTGAGCAGGGCTGTGACACAGCGAGGGGCTGTGTGCAGTGTGTCTCCTTGCCCTAATACTGCACAGCACCACGAGATGGCTCTGCAGCTACAGCAAAGGTTTTCTAGAGCCCACGATGTCTGGGTCAGAGGCTGCCAGTGGGAGGCAGGCACTGGCCACCGCTATGTGTGGTGCTCGTGGGGCAAATGATGATGCTATCCATCCTGGTCTAGAGATAGTGCTTTTCTTTTTTCCTTGAAGGGTTTCTTCTTTTGTTACCAGGCAGTTTTACTGGGTTAACCCTCAGGATACCAACACTATACAAAAGCACGTCTGGAAACAGGTATCTTGTACCCAGCTGTTCTAGGCACCACCATTTTTTTTCCTTACAAACTTTGTTTAAATAGACAAAGAAGCTGTGCTTAAAATGAACAATTTTTGTCCTGTAAATCCCCAAGAAGACATTTCTCATGGCAATTTAAAGAACTGGGTTGGTTTCTGCTCTTAATAGGCAGGACGCACTTATGAGATCAGCAACTCAAAGGCTCAGGGCAGCAAGGGTGATGGTGAATCTGAGGGATGGAGGGAACCTGGGGGCTAGTGGGGCACTGGGTTATCGCCGAGGGGCCCTAGCAGCTGTCCTGCCTGGAGGGCTTGTGGAGCCAGGGTGGGCAGTAAGTGCCGACCCTCTGCTGGGGGTGCCGATGCTGGACACTGCTAGTCATCATGCCGTCTCCATTCCAGTCACTGCTGTGTCATTCCCTGGTTGCAGGAACCTGGACACAGCCTGCCCCCTGAGCTTGCAGGAGAAGGGTGAGTGAATGATGCTATGGTTCCTTCTAGCTCTGTCCCTCCATCAACCCACAACCCAGGCAAGGCTGGGCTGGGTCTGACTGCTCCCAGGGCCGTTCCCGGGAACCAGAACATGTGTGAATTCACATTTAGTTTTACTGAGGCCCTGGCTGGTCCAATGCAAACTTTTGAAGAAACAGTTTTTCTTTTGGAAAACACCTTTACCAAATACTGAAGTTTTAAAAGTTAATCAAAAAATTCAACCATCACCCTATCTGTCTATCACAGTTACTCTGGATCTCGAGTTATTCCTCACACTCTCTGCTAGCAGTCTCGGGTTTATTCTGAGTCACTCCTGACCCCATCCAAAACTCTCTGCTCACAGCACCTGCCATGCAGGCTTCTTTCTCACCTCCCTACATCCCCACCCTGGCACCAAGGATCCAAACTCTGTTATTGTTTGGTTACTAAGTCGTGTCCAACCCTGTGACCCATGGACTGTAGCATGCCAGGTTTCCCTGTCCTTCACTATCTCCTGGGGTTTGCTCAAACTCATGTCCCAACTCTGCATCTATGGAAAGTCCCACATCACCTGAGTGAGCTCAGTTGGGAAGCGGGGGGTGGCAGGGAAAGGAGGGATAAATCAGGAGTTTGGGATTAGCAGATACACATAAAACAAATAAACAACAAGGGCCTACTGTGGAGCACAGGGAACTCTACTTAACATCTTGTAATATCCTACAATGGAAAAGAATCTGAAAAAAAACATATACACACATATGCATATATATGTGCATAACCAAACCACTTTGCTTTACACCTGAAACTAACAGCAATGCACATCAACTAGACTTGAAAAAAATTTTTTTTTAAAGAAGTCCCACATCACTTGAATGAGCTCAGTCCACCATGACAGATCCCTGCCCCAGCATCCCTGTGCCATGAACCTCAGGGACCTGAGTCTTGATTCCACATCAGAATCATCCTGGACCTAAAACCTGGCTGACCCCAGCTGGGAAGCCCTTAAACACTGCTGTTCTTCTCAGACCCCTTAAACCCATGGCTCTCAAACCCCAGGGGACATCAGGATCTCCTAGAGGATGTGCTAAGACACAGTTGGCAGGGTCCCACCCCGAAGGGCTGGGATGCAGCCGCTGTGTACTTCTGACAGGCAGGCAGGCAGGCGGTGCTGACGCTCTGGATGTGGGTTGCTCTAGAGAAGCTTGGCTTTGGGGGCTTCTCAGCAATGACTGCAGATTCAAATCACCTGGGAAGCTTTAANTGAATTCACATTTAGTTTTACTGAGGCCCTGGCTGGTCCAATGCAAACTTTTGAAGAAACAGTTTTTCTTTTGGAAAACACCTTTACCAAATACTGAAGTTTTAAAAGTTAATCAAAAAATTCAACCATCACCCTATCTGTCTATCACAGTTACTCTGGATCTCGAGTTATTCCTCACACTCTCTGCTAGCAGTCTCGGGTTTATTCTGAGTCACTCCTGACCCCATCCAAAACTCTCTGCTCACAGCACCTGCCATGCAGGCTTCTTTCTCACCTCCCTACATCCCCACCCTGGCACCAAGGATCCAAACTCTGTTATTGTTTGGTTACTAAGTCGTGTCCAACCCTGTGACCCATGGACTGTAGCATGCCAGGTTTCCCTGTCCTTCACTATCTCCTGGGGTTTGCTCAAACTCATGTCCCAACTCTGCATCTATGGAAAGTCCCACATCACCTGAGTGAGCTCAGTTGGGAAGCGGGGGGTGGCAGGGAAAGGAGGGATAAATCAGGAGTTTGGGATTAGCAGATACACATAAAACAAATAAACAATAAGGGCCTACTGTGGAGCACAGGGAACTCTACTTAACATCTTGTAATATCCTACAATGGAAAAGAATCTGAAAAAAAACATATACACACATATGCATATATATGTGCATAACCAAACCACTTTGCTTTACACCTGAAACTAACAGCAATGCACATCAACTAGACTTGAAAAAAATTTTTTTTTAAAGAAGTCCCACATCACTTGAATGAGCTCAGTCCACCATGACAGATCCCTGCCCCAGCATCCCTGTGCCATGAACCTCAGGGACCTGAGTCTTGATTCCACATCAGAATCATCCTGGACCTAAAACCTGGCTGACCCCAGCTGGGAAGCCCTTAAACACTGCTGTTCTTCTCAGACCCCTTAAACCCATGGCTCTCAAACCCCAGGGGACATCAGGATCTCCTAGAGGATGTGCTAAGACACAGTTGGCAGGGTCCCACCCCGAAGGGCTGGGATGCAGCCGCTGTGTACTTCTGACAGGCAGGCAGGCAGGCGGTGCTGACGCTCTGGATGTGGGTTGCTCTAGAGAAGCTTGGCTTTGGGGGCTTCTCAGCAATGACTGCAGATTCAAATCACCTGGGAAGCTTTAAAGCCTACAAGCCCAGGGCTCCATCCGAGCTTAATAAGACAGAATCTCTAGAGACAGGTGTTCTTGAGCCCTGGAAGTGCCCCAGGTGACTCAGCAATGCAGGCAGGATGGAGACTTCCATCCTGATCCCACATCCCTCCCCTCAGCTTCTGCCAAGGCAGCAAAGCCCCAGCTCCAGATCGTCCAACTCTCTCTGTTTCCACTTTGAAACCTGATTGCTGAGCGCACAGCACCACNTGCAGGCAGGATGGAGACTTCCATCCTGATCCCACATCCCTCCCCTCAGCTTCTGCCAAGGCAGCAAAGCCCCAGCTCCAGATCGTCCAACTCTCTCTGTTTCCACTTTGAAACCTGATTGCTGAGCGCACAGCACCACTGGGTTCTGGACCATTAGCATCACAGAGTCTCCAGTCCCTGCCGGGTACTCAGCGCTGCTCAGCCGTCCCCCAATGGCTCCCTTGTCGGCTCTCTCTCAGCTCCTGCCACAGAACTTTCTTCTCCAGCTCCTTGAGCCCTCTGCTCAGATGCCACCAATGTCCTCTGGGCCTCAGTGGTCCTATCTGTCAAAGGGTGATGGTAACTGCCCAGTAGAGGATGGTCCAAGGGTTAGAGACGAGGGGGCTGTGCCAGGCGTGGGAGGGGGCTTGCTGACAGCCCGGTCATTGTCGGTCCTGATGGTCACTGACTGTTCTCAGAAGGTGGTCCCATCACCAGCTGCATAATAGCCATGAAATCCTCAGTTTCCTGTTTGCCTACTTCCACATTTTTATCATCTCCTCTTGTCTTTCCTGCCTGGGTCTATTGAATATGACATCTTGTCCTGGAAGCATTTGGATGTTGGGAAGAGCCTCTCACCTTCTCTGTTTTCTCACCTCCTGCCCCCTCTTCCACCTACTTCCTGCCTGCAGCCCTAACCATCAGGTGAAGCTGCTTCCTCCAAGGCCACCACTGGCCCCCTTGTCGCTTAACTGGGGGCTTATTTTTAAACGCTTCTCTTACTTATTGATTTGACAGCACTTGACACCACTGACCAAACCATCTGCTTCCTATAGCTGACTCCATCATTTCCTTCTCAGGTTTTCCTCTTGAGAACTGCTTGACCTCTGCTTCCCTGACCCCTGGGAATCCTCCCTTTTTTCTCACTGCCCATTGGGTACTGGCGTCCCCTGGGGTGGTGTCTGTCCCCTCTGCTTCCCACCTTGCCCCCTTTCCTCACTCGAGCACAGTCTCTCCCATGGCCCAAGGGCACCCCCAGGGCCAGGATCATACATTTAGCAGCTGGGGGTCCCACAGGCACCTCAACCAAACTCAGAACTGACCTGCCGAATTCGGTCCCCACAGTCAACCCCAGCGAAAGAGAGAGCACTTCAGCTGTGTCCAGCTCCTACATCAGGGTAGGGTGGGCCCCAAGGCCTCATGACCTTCCATCTGACCAGCTGTGGGGCCTCTTCCCCACCCACCCGAACTGGAGGCTTTGTGTCCCTGGGGACAGCCCCCTGGGGCTCACCCAGTGGCCAGGGTCTGTCTCTTATACNGGGTGGGCCCCAAGGCCTCATGACCTTCCATCTGACCAGCTGTGGGGCCTCTTCCCCACCCACCCGAACTTGAGGCTTTGTGTCCCTGGGGACAGCCCCCTGGGGCTCACCCAGTGGCCAGGGTGATCCCACCTACCCAGAGAGGCCCTTCCCATGCAGCCTGCAGACTCAGCCACCAGCATGTCCTCTGTGAAGCCTCCAGGGGCCCATCCTGGCTGGGGGAGTGCCCTTCACATGTTCCCCTAAGACCAGCTGTGTGTATACCTACAGAGGCCCGGGGCCTCTTCAGCAGCTCAGGACTCCTGCCTCCTAGCACCTGGCACAGAGCAAAGGACTGAGTTTGGCCTCCCCTCGAGGGGCCTGAGCCCAGCTGGGAGGACCGCATGGTCCTGGCGCTGCAGCTTGGCTGGGGGTCTTCATGTCTGATTCCATAGAGTGGGATGGTGGTTTTCACTGAGTCAGTGCCTGCTGAGTGGCCGGCAGTCAGCAAGCAATGTATGATGGGGTGTCATCTAGGTTCTGAGAGTAGGGGTATGTTGTACAGTAGAGTAGCTGTGCCGGGAATGGGGGAGGCAGCTCTCCTCAATGGGGGAGGGGGGAAGGGAAGGGAGCACAGGGTGAGCTCTGGGGAGATGGGCGGATAACATATCTTTAACCATGATGCTGAAGCTAAAACTCCAATACTTTATCCATTTGATTAGAAAAACTGACTCATTTGAAAAGACCCTGATGCTGGGAACGATTGACGGCAGGAGGAGAAGGGGACAACAGAGGATGAGATGGTTGGATGGCATCACTGACTCAATGGACTTGAGTNAATACTTTGGCCACCTGATGCGAAGAGCTGACTCATTGGAAAAGACCCTGATGCTGGGAGGGATTGGGGGCAGAAGGAGAAGGGGATGACAGAGGATGAGATAGTTGGATGGCATCACCTACTCAATGGACATGAGTTGGTGATGGACAGGGAGGCCTGGTGTGCTGCGGTTCATGGGGTCGCAAAGAGTCGGACACGACTGAGGGACTAAACTGAACTGAACAGAAAGCTGGTTAAAATTTTGTGAAGTTAAGAAAAAAAAAGAACTGATTCTTGGCTCCCATCCTCACATGGTATTCCAAGCTAAGTCTAAAGTCTATTGTCTTTTCCACCATCTCCTACCCCTCTGTCCTCATTAATCTAGACAAAAGAGGGAAAAGGCAAAAAGGGGAAAAAGAAAGCCTGAACAATTGCATATCCTTTCTGCTTGAGACAGGGGTTACAAAACGGAACAGTAACCACCCTGGAGAGCAGGGTGATGAGTGTACACTCATAGAATAATTCCTCACTCCTTTGCTCTCTCTTCCACCTTAAATCGTGCTATTTCATTTCCATCTTAGCAGCAGCAGCAGCATTCTTCCCCTGCTGGCTTTCCCATTTTACTGCTATTATGCTAAGTAATTTCAGTCGTGTCTGACTCTGTGCAACCCCATAAACTGTAGCCCACCAGGCTCCCCCGTCCCTGGGATTCTCCAGGCAAGAACACTGGAGTGGGTTGCCATTTNTCAGATTAAAATACTCCCAGTCCCTATGAGAAAAGAATCTGGAAAAGAATATAGATATATGTATAACTGAATCATCTTGCTGTACACCTGAAACTAACACTGTAACAACTATACATCAATAAAAATAAATAGAACAATAAAAACACAGTACAGAAACAAAAGTAAGAAAATTTCTCTTAGATTTGCTGAACTATCTTTCAAGATACCGTGACTGAGCCAGGCATCTGGTATGGAACTCGCTGATGCCACACTGGACTCACTTCCTTTTGCTTTACTGGGACAATGACACCAGGCACATCAAGTTGTACCCCTTCTACATGAAACCAGACCGCAGCATCCGCAGGGTGGCTGGACTCATCCCACCTGAACAGGTGGGATCTGGGAAGCCAGCTGACTCACCACCACCTGGAGCCACTCTGAGGTTTCTGAGATGAGACTGAGTCCGCACTCTTGTCTGTCTTGCTGTCAATCAAGACACTCGGTAGGAGAGTGACTCATTGTTTCTGACTCCTCAGCCTTCAAGGGACCATCAGGGGGCTGTGACGCTTCTCTGGACTTCTTTCTCCAGCCACAGCACCATCCTTGCTGAAAAGGAAGAGCAGATGGCCAGCGGGAGAATATGAAGACTGACTTAGCAGTACAAGCAGGCAAGGAAATAGAGGGGAATAACCCCTAGGGCAGCCAGTGGTGACCGGAGCTGCCTGTCCTAACTGGGACCTGGCGCCCATGAGGTGTGTCTCATGAGGGACATGGGGCTTTGCCATCATTAACAACGTTCACCAACCATGAACTTACCGTCGGGGCTTGGGTCAGTCCAGAGAGGCATTCACCATTCATCTGTCTACTCATTCATTCCATCAGCATCCCTGAGTATCACCTCCTAGGGATTATCTAACCAAAAAATAAAGTAAAATTCAAAGTCAATGGCTATTCCAGATAAATTCAGATGTATTCATTTTTCTTGGAGTCGTTGGCATTTTTTCCCTGATGCTACTTGGCTCTCATCCTCAAAAGACTCAACCTGGTTTTCCAAGATGATGACAGCGGGGTTGAAGATGCAAATAATCAAAACTAGGCTGCCCTAGCCGACCAACTTGCATATTTGAAGATATAATAGCACAGCCTCCGGTCTCTGATTAGCTTAATGCACTGGTCTTCTGATGACTCGAAAGGAAACCGTATTCCTGAGCACAAAGGATGGTCAGGTTCTCATTGCCTCCTGGAAGCCTCCTGGGTGCCCACTGAGGAGGGCTGTGTCAGCCTGAAGAATCTGTCAACAGAGAGAAGAGGTCTAAATGGTCTGGGGTCATTTTTGTCATCAAAGGCACTATAAAAAATTTAATACATAGTCTCATCATCAAAATAAGTGTCCCTCAACGTACCAGCTCATTCCTGCTGCCTCTAATACAGACCCCTGAACAGCAGGGGCCTGAACTGGCTTTTTCCTGTCCTACTTGTTCCAATGCTGACACACACTGGTATGGCCCCTTTTGAACAAACTCACAGTACAAATACCATCTGTCCTAAAAGGAGAGCCCATTTCCCATTTTTCTATAGAGAATTGTGCATTTTCTTTTATTAAAGAAGTGCTTTTTAATGTGAAAAACACTGAATAAGAGGACCTCCTGATACATACTGCTACTACTACTACTAAGTCACTTCAGTCGTGTCCGACTCTGTATAACCCCATAGATGGCAGCCCACCAGGCTCCCCCATCCCTGGGATTCTCCAGGCAAGAACACTGGAGTGNGTCATTGTCGGTCCTGATGGTCACTGACTGTTCTCAGAAGGTGGTCCCATCACCAGCTGCATAATAGCCATGAAATCCTCAGTTTCCTGTTTGCCTACTTCCACATTTTTATCATCTCCTCTTGTCTTTCCTGCCTGGGTCTATTGAATATGACATCTTGTCCTGGAAGCATTTGGATGTTGGGAAGAGCCTCTCACCTTCTCTGTTTTCTCACCTCCTGCCCCCTCTTCCACCTACTTCCTGCCTGCAGCCCTAACCATCAGGTGAAGCTGCTTCCTCCAAGGCCACCACTGGCCCCCTTGTCGCTTAACTGGGGGCTTATTTTTAAACGCTTCTCTTACTTATTGATTTGACAGCACTTGACACCACTGACCAAACCATCTGCTTCCTATAGCTGACTCCATCATTTCCTTCTCAGGTTTTCCTCTTGAGAACTGCTTGACCTCTGCTTCCCTGACCCCTGGGAATCCTCCCTTTTTTCTCACTGCCCATTGGGTACTGGCGTCCCCTGGGGTGGTGTCTGTCCCCTCTGCTTCCCACCTTGCCCCCTTTCCTCACTCGAGCACAGTCTCTCCCATGGCCCAAGGGCACCCCCAGGGCCAGGATCATACATTTAGCAGCTGGGGGTCCCACAGGCACCTCAACCAAACTCAGAACTGACCTGCCGAATTCGGTCCCCACAGTCAACCCCAGCGAAAGAGAGAGCACTTCAGCTGTGTCCAGCTCCTACATCAGGGTAGGGTGGGCCCCAAGGCCTCATGACCTTCCATCTGACCAGCTGTGGGGCCTCTTCCCCACCCACCCGAACTTGAGGCTTTGTGTCCCTGGGGACAGCCCCCTGGGGCTCACCCAGTGGCCAGGGTGATCCCACCTACCCAGAGAGGCCCTTCCCATGCAGCCTGCAGACTCAGCCACCAGCATGTCCTCTGTGAAGCCTCCAGGGGCCCATCCTGGCTGGGGGAGTGCCCTTCACATGTTCCCCTAAGACCAGCTGTGTGTATACCTACAGAGGCCCGGGGCCTCTTCAGCAGCTCAGGACTCCTGCCTCCTAGCACCTGGCACAGAGCAAAGGACTGAGTTTGGCCTCCCCTCGAGGGGCCTGAGCCCAGCTGGGAGGACCGCATGGTCCTGGCGCTGCAGCTTGGCTGGGGGTCTTCATGTCTGATTCCATAGAGCGGGATGGTGGTTTTCACTGAGTCAGTGCCTGCTGAGTGGCCGGCAGTCAGCAAGCAATGTATGATGGGGTGTCATCTAGGTTCTGAGAGTAGGGGTATGTTGTACAGTAGAGTAGCTGTGCCGGGAATGGGGGAGGCAGCTCTCCTCAATGGGGGAGGGGGGAAGGGAAGGGAGCACAGGGTGAGCTCTGGGGAGATGGGCGGATAACATATCTTTAACCATGATGCTGAAGCTAAAACTCCAATACTTTATCCATTTGATTAGAAAAACTGACTCATTTGAAAAGACCCTGATGCTGGGAACGATTGACGGCAGGAGGAGAAGGGGACAACAGAGGATGAGATGGTTGGATGGCATCACTGACTCAATGGACTTGAGTTTGGGTAAACTCTGGGTTGGCTATGGACAGGGAGGCCTGCGGTGCTGCAGTCCATGGGGTGGCAAAGAGTCAGACACGACCGAGTGACTGAACTGAACCACGAAAAGCAAGAGCTCCCACTTCTTCCCAGTGCTGTCCTGGAGGCATGTGTGTGTGTGTGTGTGTGTGTGTGTGGGTGTAAGTGTGTGTTGTGTGTAAATGACCTGGTTTGCACTACAGGCTTTCTGACATCTGAAGTGTGGGCATAAGTCTGTAAAAGGATATAGCCTGTGATTTGACTGCTTTTAGCCCTAATTCCTCATTTATAAATCAGGGATTATAATGCTGCTTTTATAGAGACACTGCAAGAATTAAGTTACTGTTTTCAAGATTTTCCTCAACCTCTTTTTGAAAGGTGTTAAGTAAGAATAGTGCATTAGAGTGATATTATCATGAGTCAAGCCTGTAAGCTTCAAACTCTGCATCTTGTTGAATTTTTAAAACACATTTTAATCCTTTTCCCACTGGCTATCAAAGATGCTGGGAGAACACTAAAGTATAATGAACAATGATAAAAAATAAATGGAATCTGAGTCAAACACTGAAACAATTGATAAGAAGTCATTGTGTATGGCTCTATTATAAAATGGATCAAAGATATGTGGAAGGTATTTCATAAAGTGACCACTTGTGGATTAACTTTTTTCAGATTAAAATACTCCCAGTCCCTATGAGAAAAGAATCTGGAAAAGAATATAGATATATGTATAACTGAATCATCTTGCTGTACACCTGAAACTAACACTGTAACAACTATACATCAATAAAAATAAATAGAACAATAAAAACACAGTACAGAAACAAAAGTAAGAAAATTTCTCTTAGATTTGCTGAACTATCTTTCAAGATACCGTGACTGAGCCAGGCATCTGGTATGGAACTCGCTGATGCCACACTGGACTCACTTNATACATCAATAAAAATAAATAGAACAATAAAAACACAGTACAGAAACAAAAGTAAGAAAATTTCTCTTAGATTTGCTGAACTATCTTTCAAGATACCGTGACTGAGCCAGGCATCTGGTATGGAACTCGCTGATGCCACACTGGACTCACTTCCTTTTGCTTTACTGGGACAATGACACCAGGCACATCAAGTTGTACCCCTTCTACATGAAACCAGACCGCAGCATCCGCAGGGTGGCTGGACTCATCCCACCTGAACAGGTGGGATCTGGGAAGCCAGCTGACTCACCACCACCTGGAGCCACTCTGAGGTTTCTGAGATGAGACTGAGTCCGCACTCTTGTCTGTCTTGCTGTCAATCAAGACACTCGGTAGGAGAGTGACTCATTGTTTCTGACTCCTCAGCCTTCAAGGGACCATCAGGGGGCTGTGACGCTTCTCTGGACTTCTTTCTCCAGCCACAGCACCATCCTTGCTGAAAAGGAAGAGCAGATGGCCAGCGGGAGAATATGAAGACTGACTTAGCAGTACAAGCAGGCAAGGAAATAGAGGGGAATAACCCCTAGGGCAGCCAGTGGTGACCGGAGCTGCCTGTCCTAACTGGGACCTGGCGCCCATGAGGTGTGTCTCATGAGGGACATGGGGCTTTGCCATCATTAACAACGTTCACCAACCATGAACTTACCGTCGGGGCTTGGGTCANAGCAGGTGGGGGAGACCAGAGCAATCTGCCCTACCCATGACCTGGCCCTTCATGAGGAATGTTCCATGAGGTGTGTCCCATGAGGGACACGGGAACACATGGGGTTTTGCCACCATTAACAACATTCACATCAACCATGAACTTACTGCTCAGGCTTTTTATTTATTTATTTATCGTGGTGGTTTATGTGCTGGAGAAGCTGTGTCAGACCAGCTGACTTCATGTCTGGGGAGGGGATGATGGGCTGAGCAGAGGCCAGGTTTTTATAAAAGGGCACAGTATCTGTTTTTCCTGTTGATCAGTCAGACAAACAGGAGTGGCTGAGCTTCCTGCAGCTTCAAAGGGCTCAGTGACTCACATGATGCCTCATCCTCCTGGTGGGAACTCTCAGGCTGCCAGCCCCAGTCATGGGAATCATCCTGTGGTTCTTCTGATACCGCGAGACTTTCTTAGGCCTGGCACATCCCAGAAGGTGGCCCAAAGCCACTGGCACAGGGGTGTTCTTCCTTCTGGGAAGGACGGGGGTTTGGAAACCACTGTGCCCTGAGACAGTCTTTCCTCTGTGCTGAGTGAGACCAGCCCATGGGCTGGACACAGAACTTCACTCATCACTCATGATGTGTGTTTTCTCTCTCACCCCTCCCAACAAAACTAAAACTGGTGTCCTTATCCAGATAAACAGATGAGGGGACTGAGGCTTTGAGAAACTAAGTTTCCAAACCAAGAGTGCACTGGTAACACGCACATAGAAACACACCAAAGTAAGATAACCGGACAGGCAGTGTTTGTAGATTTCCATGGTGTCACATGGCATTTCTGGTCAGTTTCAAGGTACCAGTGGTTTACCACCGGCTACAAAGCCTACACACATTTAGCCATCTGCTCCCCCAAGCTGACAGAGCAGACCCAGGGGCATGAAGCCACTTCTGAATGATCCCTGGGCACCAGCATGCCATGCTGCCCTCTGCATAAGGGGACATGGGCTTGCTGAGGGCAAGACCCGACTTTGGAGCCATTTCTTACCATCTGCAGGAATGAAGGCTTTGCAATTCACTGATTCAGATAACAAACACTTACTCTGTTTCGGCAGTTCACCTAATCACCGAGACCGACAGGATCTCATTTCCTGTGAAAGGATTCTGTCTCATGTAAGAGGGATGGACTTTGTGACTCACTGAGGCCCCGACTGCCACCTATGATGACATACGTGGCTGCCAAGCACAGGGCATGGAGAAGGCCAGCGAAGCAGCTCTGAGTACCCTGGGCCTGCACCTCCTCTGGCCCTTCTGTCCACGCGTTATTTTCCGCCTCACCCTGTGTTGTCTCCTGGTGTTGAAGGTTAGCTCTCTCGTGGATTCCCAGTTTCTGGCAGGACTCAGAGGACCAACTTTCTGAGCATCCAGCTTAGCATCTAGCACAAAGGACAGGCTCAGAAAACAGTTATGGGCCCGTCAAAGTCACGCCAGAGATGCCCTTCAGTGAGGGTATGTGTGTGCTCAGTTGCTTAGTCATGTCTGAATCTTTGTGACCCCGCCAGTCTCCTCTGTCCATGGGATTCTCCAGGCAAGAATACTGGAGTGGCTTGCCATTTTTTCCTCCAGGGGATCTTCCAGGCCCAGGGATCGAATCTGTGTCTCTTGTGTTTCCTGCACTGCAGGCGGATTCTTTTACCACCGTGCCACCTATTTCCAGCTTTGATGGGACCTAGACAGGTTTGGTGCTGGTCTCAATTTTCCAGCTCAGAAGCATCACATACAGAAAAACCTCTCTGTTGTGACTGGAGGCAGATCACAGGATGCTGAGATAACCCTGCTGTGAGAGAGCTTAGTCCAGGTGGCCCAACGAGTGTCGGCAAGTCCTATTCCTGCCCAGCCCAGGGGCTCAGACTTCCTTCCCTGTTAGCAACCACCCTGCAGAGTGCCAGTCCCAGGCTGGAGTCAAAGTGTCCCTCTCATGGTAAAAGCAGGAAGCAGTGATCGGGGACTTGGAAGAAGGCTGGGATGACGAGGATGACAAAGCTACCGGGGAGAGGACAGTGCTCCAGAATGTCTGCCAACCGCTGCATCTAATGAGCCCGGAGTCAAGCGGGAAGACCGCTGCTAAAAAAGCACAAGTGCCTGCAGCTGGTCTCTGCTGCACACGTGGCAGGGGTCCTCCTGCTGGCTCAGAAGGGAGCCTGGAGGAAGGGGACACTCGGCTCTGAGGCCCCCAAGTCTCTGCAGCAGCGCCAGAGCCTCACTGGGGTTGCTTTGTTTTGTGCCTCGTCTTGCACAGAATGTCACCTTCCTTCTCAGCTACGGGGCTGAACCTGCTTAGCTCTGGTTTCCAAGTCCAGAGTAGAGGCCACAGAGCTGCGAGCGCGGGAAGCTCTCCAGGAGACCCTGTGATTGGGGAAGTCAGTTCAACCCACGTACCTGCTGGGTGCCACCACCAAGTGCAGGCGACAGCGCATCCGTTCAGAACAGGCCACAGGTGCGCTGATGGCTGCTCCCTCGCAGGGTTTTAATTTNCTCCAGGAGACCCTGTGATTGGGGAAGTCAGTTCAACCCACGTACCTGCTGGGTGCCACCACCAAGTGCAGGCGACAGCGCATCCGTTCAGAACAGGCCACAGGTGCGCTGATGGCTGCTCCCTCGCAGGGTTTTAATTTGGCCCCCAGCCCAGCAGACGGAAATGGGAGGAGAACAGGTGTTAGGTCTGCCGTTCGCATGGAGTCTCGTGGATCTAGCAGAGTGGAGAAACTGGTCTCAGTGTCTCTGAGCGAAGATCCAGGGCCAAGCATTTCTTTCTCCTGTTTGCCTCATTTAATGTCAGATCCTGGCAGAGAAGTAGACTGGATAAAACGTGCCGCATGTGTTGTCTGCTGTTGTTCAGTGGCTCAGTCCTGTCCAACTCTTTGCAACCCCCACAGACGGCAGCACTGCAGGCTTCCCTGTCCTCACCATCTCTGAGCTCGCTCAAACTCATGTCCATTGAGTCGGTGATGCCCTCCAACCATCTCATCCTCTGTCGCCCCCTTCTCCTCCTGCCCTCAATCTTTCCCAGCATCAGGGTCTTTTTCATTGAGTCAGCTCTTTGAATCAGGTGGCCAAAGTATTAGAGCTTCAGCTTCAGTCCTTCCAATGAATATTCAGGGTTGATTTCCTTTAGGATTGACTCCTTTGATCTTCTTGATGTCAAAGGGACTCTCAAGAGTCTTCTCCAGCATCATAGTTGGAAGCATCAATTCTTTGGCGCTCGGCCTTCTTTATGGTCCAGCTCTCACAGCCATATATGACTACTGAAAAACCATAGCTTTGACTGTATGTCATATGTAGTACATAGGAAAAGGCGGTTGCACTTCCGGCATTTATCATGATTGTGACCCACCATCAAGACGCTACCTTGTGTCAGGGAGGCCGACGGTATGTGGGAGAGCCAACTGGACTCTCGCTTCTGAAAGCTTCTGATCCTTTCTGGAGAACCCTCAGGGTGTCCACCCAGGCTCTCGTCATCCCATCTTCCCTTCTGTCAGAGTTTGGATGGTGCAGAGGAACATAGCATCTGTGTCTTACTTCCGGTCTATTTTATCTCCTCCTCTTTGGGCTGAAAAGAGCAAGTTCAGTGAAGAGCTTATTGCCAGCAACTCCCACCATCTGAACTCGCCTTAATCACAAAAATGACAAGGCAGCCAGCTGCTGGGAGGCACAGCATCTCTGAGAATAAGTGAAAACTCTGCTCACTGATGTGGGTGTCCAGACCTGCGGCTTTGCTCCTTGTGTTTGGAGCAGCCCGCTGTCCCCGCAGCCACAGGGCAGATAACAGCTCTGTTCTCAAGAAGAGGCTTTTCTGAGGTGACAGCGAGAGCACATGTGTGGAGAGGACTGTTGAGCTGTGTCCCCCAGGGTTTCCGCTCACCTCCTGCTCTGCTTCACAGTCCACTTCCACCCTATTGAGATCGATACACACATCAGCAAGTTCGGCTCTGAGCAGGCACGTCGGCAATCTGGGAGGCGGGCTCCCCGAGGTCCCACACTGCATGTTAGGCACTGGGCCAGCGGGTTCGCCTCCGAGAGAGCTCTCCATCTCATTAGCTTCTCCTGCACAGCAGAAAGTGTGGCCATCTAGGTTACGGTAATCAGGGCAGGACTGTTCGCAATCGTGATGGTAGATGCACCACTGGACTGTTGAGACTTCAGACAACGCTGCTTGGTGAACTGCAGAGTTTCAGAGCAGCACTAATGGTAGATCGGAAAGTGGGCTCATCCAGCTGCGAGGTTTTCATCCTGGCCACCTTGTTCTGCCAGGGAAGCGGGGAAGTGCTCGCAGGTGTCAGCACTTGATCGTCAACAACCTCAAGGAAGCTCTGCTCTTGGCTCAACAGCCAAACACAAGACAGCCCAGGAAAAAGCCGAAAACGGAGTTTGCTCTGCTCTGCATCCTAGCAGGGGCTTTCACAGTCAAACAGGACTTGAGAGCCAAGAAGTCTTTTTATCTGTAACATTCACCAACTGGGCCTGAGACCAAGGCTGAAATGATCCTGGTGTCTGGGCAGAAGTGGACAGACAGGGAGAAGTTGTTCTGAAGGCTGCTGTTGATCCTACTCTTTACCTGCTTTTCAGTGTATCACTCACTTTCTTACCCAACAGAAACCTAGGGAACCAAGTGGGTGAATGAAGGGCTTACATTGACAACATTTGTAGACACGGTATTTCACGTCTATGAATGGTTCAGTTCAACACACTGACAATCCTGCTAAGTTTCAGTCGTGGTGCCGGGCCTGAGAAACCTCCTGGTCTATGTGTTGAAGTGGGGCAAGGGCAGCAAGTGTCCTCAGGGCCTCCCCAGTGTGATGCTGATGTGGGAGACTGATGTCTGGGACACAGGTCTATTAAAGAGCGCCTAAGCTCCTGGCCAAGAAATATGAGAACATAAATCACGTGTTGCTTTACATAGAAATTACACATTAAATTTTAATAACTGCACAACCTTTCTTCCTTCTTCCATTATGTGGCGAGGAGAACAGCCCTGCCTCCCGGCCAGCAGCTGCCTCCCCTGAGAGGGACCAGAGGTTGGTTTGTCCGGCTCTCCCAAGGTGATATAAAAATAGCAAAGGCTGTCAATAGTGATCAATTAATTTCAATAACATAAATAATGGTTGTAATTGCAGTTGATAGAGAGAAAGGCTGTCCTCTTTGATTAATCTGATCCTCTGGGCCACCGTTACCATGAGCGCAATAGAATGCTAATCAGAAATCATGCGGAGACATGGAGGCCGCCTGTCCAGAGCTTGGCCCTTCGGGTCTCCCGGGCACTGCCCACTGCTCTCCACTCCGACCCTTTTATTGGCACCACAATTCGGATGTCCTTCCATCAAACAGGACACATCACACCGCATCTCCTCTCTGGGAGCTGTTACCACTGAAAAAACTTTCTGGTTGAGGCTTTGGAAGTTGCCCCGAGTGATGTGAAAGCTGCGTGTGACCATCAGCAGCTGGGGGAGTTGGCCGAGTCGCTGGGTCTTTCTCCCCATTTTACAGATCTCTGGTAGGAACACCGAGAGATTAAGTGATGCCTCTGAGCAGACAGCAGGCAGGAGGAATAGCGGAGCAAATATGTCCCTTCACCACGCACCCCCCCATTGCAGCCCCGCCTCTCCGGTCACCCGCTGGGGGCCTCTGGGGCCGCCTCCTCGGCTCTTCCCTCCTCTGGGTCATCCTCAGGACTCCGGGCACTCACTGTCTCCCTTGCCCTGTCCACTTGTCACGCCCCAGCCTGCAGAGCCACTGCTGGGATCGGCGCCTGGGATCTTGGCAGGTTCCTCTTCTGTTACAAAGCTCAGGTCCCCCAGTCTGGGACAGTGTCCAGAGGACTGACCCATGAGGCCAGCTGGCTCTCACCGCTTGTGGTCCTGCTTACAACTACTGTCACTTTGCAAAGCTGGGTCAAAGGGCAGAGTTGCAACAGAGATGGGACAGCAGGCAAATAGCTTGTCTGGAGTGGAGACCTGATCCCTGGGTGCTCAACACCCCCCACTCCAAGCTCCCTTGGGAAAGCCTGCACTCAGGGCTCGGAACTCTCCTTCCTAGGACTCTGACCCTGCTGCCTGCAATTTTAAAGAGAAAGTCTCTTTTTTTATTGCAAACACTCAATAAATGTAACCATTTATTATTCTTTTTTTTAATTGAGGTATAGTTAACATTTAAAAACAATTAAAAAGAAAGAATGTTAACATATAACATTATACTAGTTTTAGGTGAAAAGGAGTCCAAGTGTTAACCTAAAGGAATAATACATCTCCAGGGAGAAACTTCTGGACCTCACAGGGAGGAAGTCACAGAAAAGAAGGGTCTGGGGGCTGTGAAGAGCAGACTGGCCGCTGTGGGCAGGAGGGACCAGGGAACATTTGGGAAGCCTCTAGCCTTCCCAGCACCCCTGAAACCACACATCCAAACAGCCCTTGACGATTTTCACTACATTTCTTTAGCAGTGCTATGCCAATGTTTAAGGACTCTTTTCCCCCCGTCAATAAAAACAGTCAATGTAAATGTACCTTTCATGATTTATTCAATATGTATCAGCTTCTATGTACTGGGTTCCAGAGGATCTGATAAAGTTTACTGGAGTTCCCACTGTTATGTGCAACATTTTTATTTGAAAAGGCAGGCTTTGGAAGACAGGTGACAGGTGGGGCCAGCTCTCCAAACGCCTGCTGAGGATCCTCGCTATGTTTCAATGAGGGAGAGAGAAGACTTTCCGGTCTGTGCTTTGAGCTTAAGGCCAAATGAAACCAGTTTTTGTTTTGCTTGTTTTTTTTTTTAACCAGGAAATCCTGATGCTCCTGCTGGCCTTCATCTTTCTCAGGCTGCCTCAGCTTCTCTGCATCCCGTTCATGCCTTTCCTCTCTCAATTCCTCCTCCCTGGGGTTGTTCTCATCTGTGTCCACTCTTAACTGATCACAAAAGATATGTGAAATTCACAGCAAGTTTTTGCTTTTATTTTACATATTTAATGTAAAATAAAAAGATGAATTGTTGCTGTTGTTCAGTTGCTCAGTTGTGTCCAACTCTTTGTGACCCCATGGACTGCTGCACACCAGGCCTCCCCGTCCATCACCATCTCCCAGAGTTTGCTCAAACTCATGTCCATTGAGTCAATGATGCCATCCAACCAATTCATCTTCCATCACCTCCTTCTCCTCCTGCCCTCAATCTTTCCCAGCATCAAGGTCTTTTCCAAAACCATTTTTATTCCTCTTTCTGTCTCATAGGACAAACCCCCACAACTCCATAGGTAACACTGTTGGTAGGAGTGGCCCCTGTGGGGTCTCTGCCCACCACGAGTCAGTTTCTAGAATCAGTTCTTCCACTTGATGGGGATATCTGTAAGTACATTCCATGGAGAGTGCAAAGGCTTGTGATTTCCTTGAATAACATTATCTCCTACAGGAACAGAGTTGATGACACAGCAAAGAAAGGATGAGCAGTTGGTGAGAAGTCCTCATTCTGAGCCTCAAGGGCCATTGGAAGTGTTTGGATCGCGGTTCGAGGGGCAGGGCAGGATGGACCCAATGGACCTGTCTGCCCCTCAGGCCTGGGTCATTGTCACTAGGAGTCACCTGTTGATTGCTTCCTTTTCCACTAAGGCCAGGTTCCAGCTGGCACTGTAGGAAACTTTCACAAGACTCTAAACTAGACAAAACCCATGCTCCCCACCACATTTGCACACTGATGCATTCCACAGTGAAAGTTCTCAAAAATCTAAAGAGGTTACTGTGCTTATGCCATCATATCCAAGAGGCATAGAGACCATCCCCCTGCGTCCTGCCATGCACTTCCACTCATGTCTGATGGTGTCAGATCAAAAGTTGCTATGACATCACCTTTGGAAAGTGACAGCTTACACGATAACCTGGAAGTAATTTGCATGGAAGCATTTTCAAAGGCTACAGTTACATTCAGAGATTTGTATCTTTTATTTTTTTTAATTAAAAAAATTTTTTCAGTTGCACCCTGCAACATGTGGGACCTTAGTTTCCTGACCAGGGATCACACCTGTGCCCCCTGCATTGGGAGGCAGAGTCTTAACCACTGGACTGCTGTGATGGTCCCTGTATTGGTATTTCTATCAGTAAATGAAAGCTTTAAAAACAGATATGGTGGGAGGTGGGAGGGGGATTCAGGATTGGGAGCTTNACACCTGTGCCCCCTGCATTGGGAGGCAGAGTCTTAACCACTGGACTGCTGTGATGGTCCCTGTATTGGTATTTCTATCAGTAAATGAAAGCTTTAAAAACAGATATGGTGGGAGGTGGGAGGGGGATTCAGGATTGGGAGCTTGTGTACACCTGCGGTGGATTCATGTCGATATATGGCAAAGCCAATAGAGTATTGTAAAGTAAAATAAAGTAAAAAACAAAACAAAACAAAACAGATATGGTTGTGCAAATGTATTCAATTTAACTTAGGGGACAAGTGGATTTTTCTCCAAAGGAAAATCAGAGCGAGAACACTAATTGGGTAATTCTATACCTTGTATAAAGAGGCAGGATTTTAAGTATGTCAGACTGCATAATTTACCTTAAAGTTATTTAAAGTAATTTTCTTTAAGGAGGTGACAACCAGGATTTGCCGTGTCCAATGGGCAGAGTGGCTGCCCTTGTTATTTCCAGCAGTCAGCTCCACGTTCCCTGTTACAACAACGCAGAGAGAGTGCTGTGCGTTTCTGCTACATGGGCTGATTTCTCACTAAACCATGACCAAATGCCTGTGGCATTGACATGATTATTTTTTTTGTTACCATCAAGCTCCCAAAAGACGATTTTTCAAGATCACACTTATCTATGTCTTAGATTCCATGTGTCAAATTGCAGTAATTTCTTAGTTTAGTGCAAAATAGTCATTGCTTAAAAATAACACCAGAGTGTGTTTTTTTTTTTTCTCCCTTCTGAGCAATCAGTAAACTTCAAATAGCCATTGGTGAGTAGTAGCTTTCCTCCCCCTCTTCCTGTCAGATTAAAAACAAAACCAAACCAAAATCTTCAACTAGCATGAAATATGACAATTGCATTTAAATTCAAGCCAAGAGAAAAGTCTTGATTGCATATTTTATTCTGCCCAGGGCTAAGGAAAATACTTTAGCAAATAAATGTCCCCTATAAACAGTAGTTTTTCTTTCTTTTCTATTAGCCTACCTTCTTGGGGAAGATTTCTTCCTTAAAGTTAGGGTATATTAAAAGGAAGCAGGGAACAGGATATTTTTCAAAAGAAATCACGCTAGCAAAATGACACAACTCTGTGTAGCACTGCACTGCTTTGAAGTTACCTAGAACATAAGGTAAGAACATAAGGTCTCTCTCTCACTCCAGGTTCTGAAATCCCAAAGCCAAGGATCTTAAGCAATCCCATATTCCACCAGCAACTGATGGGTTATGTTTCTAGCTGCTCCCAGAATTCCTTGTTGCAATCCTGTACCATCTCCCCTTCCTGGAAAATGTTTTCCATTGGTCACCCCCACCAATCTAGACAAGGATTCAGATTTAAGGAATTGCTGTAAGAACTCCTCGGTGACTGAGGTGTTTTTTCAGTCTTGTGGTGCCCAGCACCATAAGGAAGTGAGCCGAGGGCAGACACTATCCCTGCGGGCAGGGATAATCCCTGTACTGGTACTTAGGGACTACCACGGCATGACCAGGAGGGAGACTGGGAAGTGGCCCTGTTGGTTTCAGAGGGAGGAGAGCCTTGGTCACCCAGAGAGGGAGGGCGGGAATGGCAGGACCTTGGTTCATGAGACTTTTTGAGAGTCTCCTGTACATGCATACATGCTAAGTCTCTTCAGTGATGTCCCCATGGACTCTTTGCGACCCCATGGACTGTAGCCTGTCAGGCTCCTCTGTCCATGGGATTCTCCAGGCAAGAACACTGGAGTGGGTTGTCATGTCCTTCTCCAGGGGATCTTCCTGATGCAGGGAATCAAACCCCGGTCTCCTGCATTGCAGACAGATTGTTTACTCTCTGAGCCAGTAGGGAAGTCTGTGCAGAAAATCACCCAAGATGGTGTGAAAATGCAGCTGTAATTCCCCAGGTCTGGTATAATCTGCATTTCTGGATGGCTTCCTGGTGATGCTGATGCTGCTGGCTCTTGGACCCTCTTGGGGAAGTAGGAGAAGACTGCAGTGTGGGCCCATCACCTGGGAGCTTATTAGAAATGCAGATTTCTTCTACGTGCAAAGATCGTTATTTCTTATTTCCCTTGGATGGAGCCCTAAAAGTATAATTACAGTAGTTACTGAGCCATGCTGTTTCAATACCTGTGAAGCTGTTGTTATCTGTTGCTACTTTACTTTTCAGAAGGTTTTGAACAATTGGAATGCTCCTAGATCAGGGCACCCATCTCGTGGCGTCCTCCCAGTTTTGAGGAGGCTGGAGTTTCTGGGTGTGGGCCCAGGTCTCAGAGTCTACAACCTGCCCGGGGGACTCTCATGCATGCTGAGGACTGAGGAACTGCCCCAGGGCCACACCACTCAGAGGGATTCTGGATGGGCAGCATTTCTGTTGCCCAGAAGCCTAGCAGGAATGGATGTTTCAGGCTCCACCCCAGACACTCTGGATCAGAGTCTGCATTTTATTTAATAACAAGGTCCTCTGGTGACTGGTCTGCACCTGAGAAATGGGAGCTTCAGGAAAGCTCCCACAACCCCTGAGTTCAGGGTGGGGACCCACTTGGGCCTGAGGTGCGGATGCAGCCTGTTTGTGTCAGCCTGCTTCAGCCTTGATTCCAGGTCCATCGAGATGGCCTCCTGCCAGCGCCCAGGCTGCTTAGAACTGAGCCTCCCTGCCAGGCAAAACCAGGTCCCAGAGGGTTACTCGCACATTTGGCCATGTGCCTCACCCACTGCAGCCCACGGGCACTGGTATCCAGGTAACCAGGCCACAGGCCACCAGATTGCCAAGCCAACTGGCCACAAGACCACCAAGAACCAGACCACAGGCCACCAGGGCTTTCACTCAAACGCTTTTTCTCCTTTTTTTCCCTAGTTGGAAGAATAATATATGTCTAATGTGGGAAATATAAAGTGAAAAGAAAACACAGCCCCCCACAACCCCATCACCAGTGAGAACCATTCCGTTTTAGTGTATTTTCTTCTGGCCTGTTTTTTTCCTATGCATTCTTAGGATTCCACTTTTTTCACTAAGTAGTGTTTTAGGCATGAAAATGCCTGATAAACATAATTTTAATGCCTATAAATACTCTATTGAAATAACAAAAATTAATAACATTTTTGTACCAACGTTAGACATTTGGGTCACTTAAAAATGCTTTTCCTCTACGTGCAAAGATCGTTATTTCTAATTTCCCTTGGATGGAGCCCTAAAAGTATAATTACAGTAATTACTGAGCGGTGCTGTTTCAGTACCTGTGAGGCTGTTGTTATCTGTTGCCACTTTACTTTTCAGAAGGTTTTGAACAATTGGAATGCTCTTAGATCAGGGCGCCCATCTCGTGGCACCCTCCCAGTTTTGAGTACCACTGTCTATGGGATTTTTACTGATATTTGCTGTTGTGATGAAATGCAGCCTGCCCATCTGTTTCTGTTCTCTGCAGTGGTGAACCAGCCCCTTGCTGCACAGTGAGGCCTGGTGGGCCTTGCATAACACCAGGACTACTTTACTTTCTCCCTGCATCTGCCCTTGAACTTTCTTCTGCTCTGGGAAGCCAGCCTTCTCCTCGGGGGTCTTCTCAACCATCCAGAACAGGCCCGCAGGCAGGGACTGCTGCCCGCAGGCCCACACCTCCTGCTCCCCTCCAGCTGGGCTTGGACGCATGCTCTTAGGCCATGCTGCTGTCTATGGCCCACATTGCAGCCCTCCCTTCTCTGGCCCCCTTGCTCCCCTAAGAGGGTCTGAGAGCCAGCAGCTTCAGTATCACCTGGGAGCTGGCTGGAGATGCAAATAACAAGGCCTGGGGAGTGTAAGTGATGCTCTCGGCTAATTAGGAGGCATCTTTCCTCTCCACAACATAGTGGGGTGTGGCGGGCTTGGTAAGGGAATAGGGCTTTCAGCCTCCACTTACCTGCCGGCCAGGTATCAGCCTGCAGCACTCAGGGCAGTCCAGAGCGTCAGGGTCTCCGAGGGTTCTTCCTGAGACCTCCTCCATCTCCCCGTCACCAGCAAGTTCTCTGTAGGATTCCTTTCCTCTCAACATGGCGCCAGCTCTCACCCTGCCGAGAGGCTTGACCTAAGGGCTGCACCACCACAGGTTTTCCTCGTATCATCCTAATTCTGGACCCTCCAGCTGGTGCTGTCTCTAAATGCCTCTCTCACCCACCTTCTCCCTCCTCTCACCTGATGCCCCGAGGCTGGACCAGCCCACATCTCGCGGGAAAGAAGTAGCTGCTATCGCGAGAGGTGTGCAGGCCTCTACTCTGAGCCCAGGAAGAACGACGAGAAGGATGGAGTAGGGATGCTGGCTTAGTGAGAAGAGAATCCACTTGCCTTGAAGTGACAACTGGAGAAATGGAGAAGCCGTGGGCCACAGGGTCTAAACGACCATCACCCAGGAGAGAAAGTCAGGGGTGGCTCCTTCTGGGGGTAAAGGTCATTACTGCCGCTGCTGCTGCTAAGTCGCTTCAGTCGTGTCTGACTCTGTGCGACCCCACAGACGGCAGCCCACCAGGCTCCCCCATCCCTGAGATTCTCTAGGCGAGAACACTGGAGTGGGTTGCCATTTCCTTCTCCAATGCGTGAAAGTGAAAAGTGAAAGTGAAGTTGCTCAGTCGTGTCCGTGGACTGCAACCCACCAGGCTCCTCCATCCATGGGATTTTCCAGGCAAGAGTACTGGTCGTTAGGAATATGTTTATTCCTAATAAACATATTAGGAAATATAACATATTTCCTAATAAACATATTAAGAAACATATTCCTAATAAACATATGACCCTGAAGTGACAGTTAGGGTTCCACACTCTGTTACTCTCATCCCAAAATGTGAGAGGTATGTTGCTGAGACCCTGACAAGGGTCTAATAGTGGTGATGTCTGGTCTATTGCAGTGAGGAGCTAATAGTGGTACAGAAAATTGTTAGGGTCATGCTTTTGTTCTGTAGTTTCTAAATGGATCTCCATGCTGTTTATAAGCATCACCAAAAGTGATTAGTCTTCTGTGTAGATCCTGGAAGAGGGTGTTGGGGTGCAGGGCTGCGGTGTAGGACAAATGAGGGGGAAGCTTCCTGGCTGGAACAGAGTACCTCCCATCTCTGAGTCACGGAGAGTGTGTGCTCTGTTTCACCTTCTTCCCCAAATGACACCAGGGTTTTATATTGATGGGCATATCAGAAGACTATGGCGGGGGGGTGGGGTGGGGGGAGGCAGTCACTGCACAAACTTCCTTTACATCAGACATAAACAGCTCACTCAAATGTGAAATATAAACTCAGGTTCAGCAGAAGACCCTAGAGCCATTCCCACTGATGGATGGAGTCTACAAACAATACAAAACACAGAAACTCAGTGGAAAGTAGGTACAGAGACTGGGTTGCTTGCTTTGGTCGCTGCATGCAAATTTCTTTCTTTAGAGGAAGCAGCCTTCAAGCAAATAAATACTTGAATAAACTAATGAGAAGAGAATTACTAGCCCTCTTAGTGGCTGGGTCACATCACAACAGGCTTCCACAGAGCCAGATTTCCTCCCTAAACCAGCATCCAGTGCAAAGAAATCAACATTCTGAGTGATCGTTATTTTTACCCAAAGGAGTTTTCCTTATAGTTATGTCACTCTGCCCCCAATTTCTCCATGCAGTCCAGAGAGGTATGTCTTATTTATGTTTTACACATTATCATTATGTTTTACACATTTCACGCTTGACGGTGCTTGCATGCATGTGTGCTAAGTCGCTTCAGTCATGTTTGACTCTCTGCAACACCATAGATTGTAGCCCACCAAGCTCCTCTGTCCATGGACATTTCCAGGCAAGAATTCTGGAGTAGGTTGCCATGCCCTCCTCCAGGGGATCTTCCTGACCCAGGGATGGAGCCCATGACTCTGGATTAGCAGGCAGGTTCTTTACCACTAGCGCCAACTGGGAAGCCCCCCAAATGCTTGACAATCATATAATTCTCTTTCACCAATGAGTGACACTGTGTAACACAGAATCATATTAGAACACAGTTAATATGTAAAAGATTTGTAGATCAGTAAGTGGCACTAGCGGTAAAGAACCTGCCTCCTAATGCAGGAGATGTAAGAGACTTGGGTTCGATCCCTGGGTCAGGAAGATCCCCCAGAGGAGGGCATGGCAACCCACTCCAGTTTTCTTGCCTGGAGAATCCTATGGAGAAGCCTAGTGGGCTAAAGTCCATAGGGTTGCAAAGAGTTGGACAAAACTGAAGTGACTTAGCACGCATGTAGCGAAGACCAGCATCACTGAAAGGTGTTGACTAGGTTCCACACAGAGGTGTTCAGGTGGCCTTTTATGAAATGCACAAAACCATGGGAGGAAGGTCAAGCTGACTCCCACCCCGTCCTGAGAGGTGAGCCTACATCCACCCACACCAGGGTAAGTCAAGAGACTTTTGATCTGCAGAACCCATGTGAATTCGGACAGAGAATGGAAAGTGGGGGGTAACCCCTAACAGCACGGCTCCCTGTGGTGACACCAACCACAGTTCTGCTGCATTGCATGGGTTGGGGGGACTGTGACAAGGCTCCCTGTGACAGAAAGGACCAGAACTCCAGCCCCACTTTCCATCAGACATGAGGCCAAACTTCACCTGTGTGGCATAAAAGTCTGCATCACAGCAGGACCCAAGGAAGTGGGTGACAAGACTTCCAGGGAGAAAGTGACAGATCAGAGGTGACATGCATTTCCAGTCTGGCCAGGTTTCATTCACATCCCAGAGGTCTTACACACAATGTCTTAGGATTTTCCAGACACCAACAGAAGGTCTGAAGCATGGTGTCACTCTGGACCCTGGAGTAGGCAAGGTACCTTTTCCATCCCTACAACACATCATCCCCAGGGAGGGACTCACTGATCTGGGGTATCACTTAGCCTCCAAGGTGACCGTGCTTTTGTAAATCACCCTGGATGTTGTCATGTGATTCCTCTTTTTAACTTAAATTTTGCTTTCTTGAAAGTTCTATTCCTTGGCCCTAATGAATCAACCCAAAATATAGTTCTACTTTTCTTCTGTTCAATTGTTTTCAAAATCTTTGAGGATAGCCATAAAATTTAAATATTTTCAAGTTTAACACATGGAGTTTCCCCAACTTTTCTTCCTGTGGCATGGGTTCCGTGTTCACTTTGCAATCAGACAGTTTGAGTTTGAAGACCTTGGGCCAATTACAAAGTCTCTCTGAGCCCAACATTTCTGTTTTGTAAAGTGGGGTTAATGCTGTATTTGATTATTATTATTTTGTTGTTGTTGCATAATGTCATGGGTGAAAAAGATTTTATTTATTTATTTTTTACTCTTTGGCCATGCCATGTAGCGTACAGAATCTTAATTCTTCCACCAGGGATGGAACCCATGTCCCCTGCACTGGAAGCATTGAGTTGTAACCAGTGGACTGCCAGGGAGTCCCCAAAAAGGATTTATTTAAGCTTGTGATTCTGGTGGGTGGTTCTTCTGGTTTAGACAGAGTTGGCAAATCTCCACTGGGCTTGTACATGTGTGTGAGGTTAGTAGGCAGGCTGGCTGCAGGCTGGCTGGTCCAAGGTAGCCTCATTCATGTCTGACACTTGGACGTAATGGGGTAACTAGGCACCATGTCTCCTAGGCTGGCCTGGTGATGATGTTTCAAGAAGCCCTGTGTGCACACCTTTCCAAGTCTCTGCCTATATCCCACCTGTTTACATTCATCAGAGTAAGTCCCATGGTCAGCCAGACCTCAGGGGCTGGGGACTGGACCTGCCTCTTTACAGGAAGGCTGGAGAATTGAGCCTATCTACAATCTGTCGCAAGCATCAACCATAAAGTGATGGCAGGAGAATTCAATGAGAGAAAAAATGCAAATGGTGAGACAGCCTGGCACACAGTGTATCCTGGTCTTCCTCACCCATGACACTTCACGAGCTGTTCATTGAGGACGGCAGACACCTTCTCCACAGAACCCACGTGTCAGGATGACGATGGGATTAATCAGATTTTAAAATTGCCTGGTAAGAGTCAATTAGTTCTTTAGAGACACAGAGGATGTAAATTGAAGGTGTTATTACATGATTATGGCTTTCTCATCCCGGCTGGGGCTGAGAAATCAAGACAATCAAATATTATAGGCTTTCTGTCCTATTTTTACAATCAGAGTACTGGATAATAAATTTAAATGGAGAGACAGAAAAGTGAGATGACCTCTTTCCTGCCAACTGTATCAGCTGAGAATTCAGGTCTGAGAATTTTGAGAACTGTGCATCTTTCGTTCTGGGGAGAGAACTGAGATTCAAGGGTTTCTGCAAAGGTGGTAAAAAATAAACCATTTATGGAGTTCAGCCCTCCTTGCGAATCTTTATTGAATGGAACTTAATGGTGACCAGTTTTAGGCAAACTAAAAATTTTTCCCCTCTTTCCATCATGTCTAAGTACATATCTTTCTTTTTCTCATCTATTTCAAAACATGATTTTAAAATATTGAAGTAATATTTCTTTTTCCCTTTAAAGATGCTTGTTCCAAGCTGAGAAACTCAGGTTCACCCCACAGCCCCCAGCATTTAATCTGTAATTTTGTAGGTTACACTCATTTGCAGATTTTAGAAAGTGCCTTTTATTCTTCTCTAAGTGTTAAAGCAATTTAGATTAATGGGCCTCGGACTCTTTGATACCCATTTTTAAAGCATTTCAAAATGTGTAGAAGACGGTACCCTTTCATATGTGATAAGTAAAAATCTTGGCAGATGAAAGAGTTTTTTTCTTTTTGTTTTTGCACACAAAAGAAATCTTTGGAGCTGCAGCTATAACTGTGGAATTCCATGTTGTAATTTTCTTCTTTTGGGAAGGCTGCCCTTTGCAGCTGCTCACAAGAGGTGCGGAAAGAGACAGCATGGGACCAGCCCCGTAGAGAGGGGACGAGCAGGGAGAGGCCACTGGTCCTGGGAGCCATCCCATGCTCTGTTCTGGATGGTCACAATTTGCATCCAAAACCAAATGTTTACAGAGACATATTCCATCTCATCCTCCTTGCATCAATGCAGGATGACTCCATGAGGACCACGGTTCTCTAACAAAGAGAGAGCCAGTTCCCACGGAGGGGAGTTGGTGGATGGAGGCCCTGAGGGATGTGACGATGGCCAACGGACAGGCTCTCTGTGCAGCCCCGTCAGCCGGAAGCCTCGGGGTAGAAGAGGTGCCAACAGCTTTCACTTGCTTCTCTGATTAAAGATTGTCGTATCCCAGGTCCCCACTGTGCTTGAAGGGGGTCCCCGGGAGACCTGGGTGACTCCTGGCCCAGTTCATCTTCCTGTGCCTTTCTGTCTGAGTCTCTGTGTATGTATCTCCATCTGGCAGGAAGGATGGTTGCAGCGAAGAAGTTGCAGACTGCACTTGGTCACAGACTCATGCTTTTTCTTCTCTTTGAGACAAATAGCAGGATGCCATGGACTGTGACTTGGCGCCCTGTCTTGTGTTAGTCAATCAGTCATGTCCGACTCTCTGTGACCCCTTGGACTGTAGCCTGCCAAGCTCCTCTGTCCATGGAATTCTCCAGGCAAGTATACGGAAGCCATTCCCTCCTCCAGGGGATCTTTCCAACCCAGGGATTGAGCTCAGGTAAATTTGGTGCCTATGAGAGCAGAAACACCCCAGCCAGACACCCAGACACGGACATGAGCAGAGACTGAGGGCCACCTACTGGGACAGGACCATATCCACTCCCCTGAGCTCAGCACCTGGGGCACCCCTCCTCGGCTTCACGGTGGGGTGGACAGAGTCGTGGGATTTCAGAGTCAGGAAGGGTCCCTCCAGAGATTCCTGATGGTAACACTACCGGGGATACATCTCATTGCTTCTGCCTCTGAAGACATCATGTTCTGGGAGGTAACATCACTCTCAGCACTGAACTAAATGTCATCAAGCATTTTACTCTGAATCAGAAGTTCCAAAGTCAAAGCCAGAATCAGGCAGACACAGGAAGAAATGAAGGGTTGATTGATCTCCAGAAAAAAAACGGAAGAAAAAGACAAAATGACCTCAGAAATGAAAAATGAGTTGCAAGGGGAGAAAGACGCCCGTGCATGTTCAATAAGGTGCATGGAAGAAAGGTGGGGACGTTGCCTGAAGAAGAAAAATGACGTACAGAAAAGAACAAAAAGGCTCGGAGAGAAAGCCATCGGAAGGCAAGCGTGGCCAACAAAAACCAACATACATAAGCAGAAACCATGACAAAGAAAAACAAAACAACGGAAAAAACCTAATATTTAAATTAGAATGTGAGGAAACCTGCCAGGAGCAAGAGGAAACCTGAATCTGCATATTGAAGGAACTCAGTCCCTGGGGAAATTGACCAAGAACAACTAACTCCAAGACACATCTGGTGAAATTATTAGAATTTAAAGACAAAAGAGAGCTTCCCAGGTGGGACTAGTGGTAGAGAACACCTGCAATACAGGAGACACAATGAAACATGGGTTTGATCCCTGGGTCAGGAAGATCCCCTGGAGGAGGGCCTGGCAACCCATTCCAGTGTTCTTGCGGAGAATCTCATGGATGGAGGAGCCTGGCGCGCTACAGTCCACAGGGTCTCAATGACTCAGATACTACTGCAGTGACTTAGCATGCACTCAAAGATAAAGCCCCCTGGTGACTCAGTGGTAAAGAATCTGCCGGCCAATGCAGCAGAAAGAGAAGGAAATGGCGACCCACTCCAGGACTCTTGTCTGGAAACTCCCATGGACAGCAGAGCCTAGTGGGCTGCAGTCCATGGGGTCGCTGAGGGTCAGACACGACTGAGGGACTTCACTTTCACTTTTTACTTTTCATGTGTTGGAGAAGGAAATGGCAACCCACTCCAGTGTTCTTGCCTGGAGAATCCCAGGGATGGGGGAGCCTGGTGGGCTGCCGTCTATGGGGTCGCACAGAGTCGGACACGACTGAAGCGACTTAGCAGCAGCAGCAGCAGCCAATGCAGGAGACATGGATTCGATCCCTGTTCGGGGAAGATCCCACATGCCGTGGAGCAACTAAGCCTATCGGCCGTAACTGCTGAGCCTGTGCTCTAGAGCCCAGAAGCCGCGGCTACTGAGTGCCCTAGAGCCCAGGGTCCACAAGAGAAGCCCCCACAATGAGAAGCTGGAGCACCGCGGTGAAGAGTTGCTCTCGCTTGCTGCAACCAGAGAAAAGACCACGCAGCAGTGAAGATCTAGCATAGCCATAAACAAATAAAAGTACATTTAAAAAATAAAGAGAAAGGAAAAAATAAAATCCTCAAGGCTTCCAAGGTGAAGGATCCAGTAATTTAAAAGGGCAAGAAGTGTAAGAGCTGCATCATTGTTCCTAAAAAATGACATAGCCTTAAGGCTGTATTTTCAGAAAACATTGTGGAACGTAGGGATCAAAGATTTTATATCAAGCCAAGCCATTCTTTAGGTATGAAGTTTACAGAAAAGAGACTTTTAAACAAACAAGCATGTAGCAAATCCTCTGTCTAAGGAATGGACCACAGGATAAACTACCTCAGTCAAGAATTAAGGGGAGAGGGAAATCTAGAAACCCGCATGTGTTGTTTACTAGCAGATGACATATACAAAAGATACTTGAAGAACATCCAAAACTTGTATTTTTTTTGTAGACTAGCTAGCAGGTCTAATATTTTAAAAAGGTACTTCAGCTAAAGGAAAGTTTACTTTTCCTGCTTCAGACCACCTTGATTGTAAAGGTATATGAACTGTAATTTTAAAATTTATACCTCCACATGATTGTAAATTTTAGTTGTCTTAAGTTAGGGATTGGTGAAAAGCTATTTAAGCTGGATATGGGTCAAAATGACTATTATTTGCAAAAAATATATTAAAAAATAATGGGAAGAAAGGGCTGCATAATGGGATACTGCAAGACTCAGATACTGGGTGGAAATGATCTTCAAGTTTCAGTTTCTCAGAAAGAATGAATGAAATGAAATACAGCAGAATGTTAACCCATATAAAAATAAAGTGTACCCAAATATTGTAAAAGATAAAGAACTAAGGGGAGAGCATCAGGATTGGTAAACAGACGGAGATTTAGGGAGCTGCTCTATTGCTCTCAGGGGCACAACAGCTCCGTGTCTTTTCTCCAGACCTTGCCCTGTGCCTCTCTTCCATCTCACTGCTCCTGAGTTAATCCTCTCACAACAAACCCACAACCTAATTGCTTCTGTGATCCAGCAAGTGGGCAACTTCCTTGGCCTCCTGCCAGGAGATTACCAGGTGAATGCATCAAATCCCACAGAACACCACACCTCCTGACCCACAACCCATAGGACTGCATCCAAAATCCAGCCTGGAAAACCCTATATTCGACCTGAGGCAGTGCTGGAAAATGATGGTGCAAAAACTGCAGAACTTACAGGAGAGGCTTACCCCTTTGAGGAGGTGAAGGGGGCCTCAGGGGCAGCCTGGTATAATGTCAAAGAGAGCCAAAGCATCCTCTGAGAATTTGTCTCTCCCTAGCCCATCTCCCCCTAGGGCTTCCCTGGTGGCTCAGATGGTAAAGAATCTGCCTGCAATGTGGGAAACCTCGGTTCAATCCCTGAGTTGGGAAGATCCCCTGGAGAAGGGAATGGCTACCCTTTCCAGCATTCTTGCCTGGGAAATCCCATGGACAGAGGAGGCTGACGGGCTACAGTCCACGGGATTGCAAAGTGCCAGACATGACTGAGCGACTACAATATGCTTTAAAGATTCTGATTTTCAATGAATTAAAGCAAATCAAAGGAAAAAAAACAACAACACACACATCCCATACAAAAAACCCCAGTTATGGCCTTCAAAAAAAAAAGAAAGAAAGAAATGAAGGGAAAAACTTCAATGAGAGGACTTATAGTAAAGCAACTTAATATATATAAATGTAGATTCATGAATACAGAAAAGTCACAAGTGTGGAAGAATAATATTTTATGCACTACATGTTATTTATATATATATGTGCTTCCCCAGTGTCTCTGCGTGGAATATAAGAGATGTGGTTTGATCCCTGGGTTGGGAAGAATGGCTACCCACTCCAATATTCTTGCCTGGGAAATCCCAGGGACAGAGAAGCCTTGCGGGCTGCAGTCCAGAGGGTTTGCAAAGAGTCAGACACGACTGAAGTAACTGAGCACGCATGTACATTGCTATATATTATCACGAAGGAGACATAAAAACCTGTGGTGGATTCATGTCGATGTATGGCAAAGCCAATAGAGTATTGTAAAGTCAAATTAAAAAAAAAAAAGTGGAAGGAGAAAGGAGCAGAAAAGAAGAAAGCAAAATAACCTCACTGATTGCTGTCTAGGCAATTAGTGGGATACAAAGTGAAAGATAAATAACTGGAGACTGGGACAATTAAAAAGGTGTGAGTTATAGAAGTAAGCACTAGAATAGACTATAAACCTTCCTAAATAGCAAAAGAAGACGAAAAACTAAAGGAACAAAGAAAATATATCACAGAAAAAGAAACATAGCCCCTTCCACACAATGTGGTCATTTGAACATAAAATAATTGGAAATTATTAAATTTCAGACTTCTAAACACAGACTTCTCGCCTTTGGAACAAATACTAAGACGCCCCTTGCTCTTGAATAGCAATATAGCAATACTCAGCAATATAGCAAGAATACCGGAGTGGGTAGTCATTCCCTTCTCCAGGGGATCTGCCCAACCCAGGGACTGAACCTGTGTCTCCCCCGTTACAGGCAGATTATTTACTGTCTGAGCCACCAGGGAAGCATGGATATGCCCGTTCTATTTTAATTTGTACATCGAACACAATCCCAATAAAAATACCAACCAATTTTTAAAACTCAGACAACCTGATACCAAGCGTCATTCATTCATTCCCCTATGGGTTTATTTATTGACTCCAGTGCAGATTTACTATGAAACTCATGAAATAAAACCCTGCGGGGTAGTGGCCCCCTTGCTTGCATGGGCCCCTTCCAAGGCCCTTTCTGTATCCCTAGGTTGCTTTTTATTCAAGTGGATCCCCCAAAATATCACAATAACTGTTGCCATCTGCAGAGGGGGACAGAGGCCTGGGAGACCAAGTAGCCACTGAAGGTCACCCGGTGAGTGGCTCAACCAGAGTTCAACCTGGCGCTCCTCCCCCTCTCCCCGGCAACCGCCTCCCAGTCTTTGAGCAACCCACGCTTAGGGCTGCTGCACACTTGGCTGTGTCACTGTAGTTATGTTAAAACCGTACCAGCAGTTCATTCATCTTACGCCACAACACACTGCCGCCATGTGACCAAAAGCGAAGCAGGGTCTCTGTGCCTCTGCAGTTGGGGTATTTACTGGTTTGATTGAGATTTAATGAGTGGACATAAAAAGTAGTTTCATATCCATACGTTATCAGGTAATATATATTCAAAACAGGATATTCAAAAATTAAACATCTGCTCAGATACATTAATTTGGGTGGGAACATTATCGCTTCGTTCTGGTGTAAACTGACTGACAAAACCCATCACTCTATATTTACATCATTCTGCTTTTCAGTTCTGGGCAGCAGACTTCCCCCGTATGGAGGAGTGTGTCATGTGGCGTCTGGTGGCTAAAATGCTATTAACCACAAGGAAGATAGGAGTTGGAGCAGGGCCTTGGGTACAGTGATCAAGTTATGGGTAAGTTCTGTGCTTGCTGATGGGAGAATTTATACTGGTAGCCATCCTTCCTGGTTGCCATGGTGAGGTGCCTCCTACTCTCACCAGTGGAAGCCCTGCTCTCTCCCGCTAACCGCTTAAGGAAATCTGAGCACAGAGAAGCAGGGAAGTAGGTCGAGAACCTCTTTCACTGTGGAGACCACACTTCCCCCAAGAAGACAGACTTAACACCTTCCTCTCTGGAACAGGCAGGCCCAGACGTCTGTTCCCACAGCAAGGACGTGGGATGTCCAGGCCAGACTGTGAAGGGCCAGGTCCAGCAGGAGAGGCAGCAAACTTCCTATTTCTATACTTAACCTGCGGGGAGAGATGAGTTTGAGTCAATGCTTTATATTTCTATCTATATTAGATATATCTGCTATCTCTCTCTTTATAGCTGTACATCTAATATAGGCCACAGGGGATGAGATGGTTGGATGGCATCACTGACTCAATGGACATGAGTTTGAGCAAACTCTGGGAGACAGTGAACAGGGAAGCTTGGCACGCTGCAGTCCATGGGGTCACAAAGAGCTGGACACAACTGATCAATTATTTTTTTTTAATATAAAGAGACAGATTGTAACTTAATGAGACTCACAATCAATGATAAAAAGACACTGGGTGCCTGTTATGTGCCAAATACCCCAATAGGCTCCATGGGAAGTTAAAACTGAGGTCAATATGCTCCCAACGCTTTTTTTTTTTAATTGAATATAACTGGGATAAAATATTGTAGTAGCTTCAGGTGTACCACCTAGTGATTATATACATCATGAGCTGATCACCACAATGAGTCCAGTTATCATCTGTCACCATTTAACACTATTACAATATTATGGACTTTATTTCCTATTCTGTATATGACATCCCCATGACTTACTCATTTTATAACTAGAAACTTGTGTCTGTGAATCCCCTTCACCTATTTTGCCCAACCCTCCACCCCGCCCTCTCTAGCAACCACCAGCTTGTTCTCTGTATCTATGAATCTGTTTCTGTTTTGATGCTATGTAAAATTTCTCACAATAGCCACAACAAAAAACCCTTAAGTTTCTGACTTTTTTAAAGCCGAAGTCAAAAATGTCCTATTCTGTGTGTGGACCACAAACTTAGCTCTGAGCTTTGCAGCCACCAAGTCTCAGGCACTTTTCCTTAGAGTGTGAGGGGCTTACCTGACTTACAAAGCACAACACTTAGCTATAACGGCCACTTAAGTACTGACAATTAAAACCAATACCCATTACACGGTCATTTAAATGTGTGACAATTTGCTAATGCTTTTATAACCTAATGGGATTGGAAAGAGAAGGTGAATTATGTTTAAGCCAATGTACATAATTGAAAATGAGGGTAATATCTGATAAATTAGTGTTTTACAAAATAGATGGAGATGCTGAGATAGCATGAAAAGGGAGGGGACTTGGGCAGATGGACACAGCGTGCCTGTGTGCTCAGTCACACAGTGGCCTCTGACTCCTCATGACTCCGCAGACTATAGCCTTTCAGGCTCCTCTGTCCATGGGNCCTACCGACCTGGGGAGTTCCTCTTTCAGTATCCTATCATTTTGCCTTTTCATACTGTTCATGGATTCTCAAGGCAAGAATATTGAAGTGGTTTGCCATTCCCTTCTCCAGTGGACCACATCCTGTCAGACCTCTCCACCATGACCCATCTGTCTTGGGTGGCCCCACACAGCATGGCTTAGTTTCATTGAGCTAGACAAGGCTGTGGTCCATGTGATCAGTTTGGCTAGTTTTCTCTGATTATGGTTTCAGTGTATCTGCCCTCTGATGCCCTCTCATGACAGGTACCATCTTACTTGGGTTACTCTTACCTTGGACGTGGGGTATCTCTTCACGGCTGCTCCGGCAAAGTGCAGCCGCTGCTCCTTACCTTGGACAAGGTCACCCCTCCTGACCTTGAATGTGGAGTAGCTCCTCTCAGCCCTCCTGCATCCTGCAGCTGCTGCTCCTTGGACGTGGGGTCCAAGTAGTTTCTGTTAAAGCCTAGGGTAACCCAGCAAGGATCTACCTCCCTGTGTGCCTCAGTTTCCTCACCTGAATGGGAGTTGACTAGACATCAATAGTTACTGGAATGCCTTTCTGCGACCTCACAAAGAATCTCCACAAAGATGTTTATGGTAAGAATGTATTTTTTCATAGCTTTATAGATAAAAATGATATAACTGTGTAATTTAAAGTGTACAATGTGTTGATTTGATCTATGTTACAAAATGATCACAATTACGGTATTAGCCAACACCTTCATCTCATCACATATTTACCATTTCTTTTTTGTGGTGAGAAAATTAAGATCTGTTCCTTTAGCAATATTCAACTATATAATACAATATTCCTTAGTCACCATGCCCTACGTTAGATACCTAGAATTTATTCATCATGTACCAGTGGACCATCTTCCATTTCTGCCAACCCCCAGCCCCTGACAACAACTACTTTACTCTCTGTTGTGATCAGAATGTACTCCATTTCCAAGATATTTAAGATAGGAGAAAGAAAAGGCTAAGAAGTAACAGATGAGATTATTCCTAAATCTCTACAAGTATAACATTTGCTCATGCTGTGGATTTAGGAGAATTTTAGTAGATTCCATATATTACTTTAGCAGTGCTATTCATGAGCTTAATTCAGCTCCTTTTCCATTCAGAAAGTACAGCTTTTCCTGGCCATCTCTGGAGGAAGCATTATTCAGTATGATGATACATTTCCTTCATAAAGGAAAAGAAATTCTCCTGTGAGCTCTGTGATTCTATAAACTGCATGTCAGTGTCTTTCAGAATTGGAAATGGCCATCCAGCCACAGCATTAACTCCCTGTGTGGGGACCAGGGAAGCCATTCTCCCACCCCTGGGAGCCCTCACCCCACTCCTTTCTTGAAAGAAAGATCAATAATGCTTTTTCTTTCATCCTCCAGGGTATACTCACCAGCACATACTCAGAATCAAATGTTTTACTCTTATTTCTTTCATCTTAATTCCACTGTTTTAATCATGTCTTAGCTTACAGGCTAATATAAAAATATTTTGTTAGACAGCATCATCGATGCAATGGACATGAATTTTAGAAAGCTCCAGGAGGATAGAGGACTCTAATGTGCTACAGTCCATGAGGTTGCAAAGAGTCAGACACAACTTAGTGACTGAACAAGATACATACACACACATATATAATATGTTCGTATGTATATAGTCATACATGTATACACTCATATAACCATGAACCTCAGATTTACTAAAGACCTGAAAATTGACAATGCCATCACTGACTTTAATCCCAGGGATCAATACCCAGGAAAGGAATAATAATGTAAATATTCAGTATTCCCCCAAAAGGTCTCTTTAGAGATGAGCCAAACTCTCAATCCTTGATGAAAGATTTCAAAGCATTCTCAATACTTGAGCCAGAACAATCTTTCTAAAACTCAAATCTAATTATGTCATTCCCCTTTGGAAATTCTTCCTATTGCCCTTTGAATAAAGCCCTAAATCCTCTTTAACAAGGCCCATGAGACCCTGTATGATCCAGCGACCCCAGCCTACCTCAGCTTCATCACAAGGCACTCTTCACTTCACTTTCTGAGTTCCGGCACAATGACTTTCTTTTGGCTCTTTGGAACTAGTGCACAAATTGGGGGAAATACAGCTGATATTTTACAATAACTATAAATGGAGTATAACCTTTACAAATTATAAATCACTATATTGTATACCTACAACTTATATAATATTGTACAGCAACTACATGTCAATAAAAACAGGTAAATAAATTTAAAAAGATATTTTGAATTAGAAACAATAGATATATCTGAAATCCCCTCCTGTCTTTCCTATGATAGTATCTATGTCTTACAACATGGGGGCCCTGGTTTCTGGGACACTGCCCTATAGGTTGTAGAATCACAATTCCCGCAAGGAGAATTTGGCCTTGGAGTCCTGCCTTTACCCACCACCCAATGCTTCATTCTAAGACTTTACTTAGATACGTTGTAAAATATGTTTTTCATTCCTGCCTGAGGAAGAATAATCTAAAGCCAGTGCTGGACTTGTGAGCTGTGAAGATTCTCTCCATTTTTGCAACCATTTGTGTCCTGTTCAGAGGGATGAAGATTAAAATACAGTAAGCTTCAAGCTTGCCAAGTTCCAAGAATAACACCTCAGAAACAGCATGGTGGATTTTACAGCCTACCTGGTAAAATGTACCTGGAGTTGCCGTTGCACTTTAACTGGCTTGCTTTCCTCCTCTGGGTGTTAAAGAAGCCCTCCATTAGAATGTGGCTGGGAGAGGTTTCTGGGAGTCACAGGATACCTGTGCAGTGCTGTGAGTGCAGAAGGGGTCTGGAGCAAGAGCACTGGAGCTTCTAGGAGACAGAGCAGAGCCCGGAGGGAAGGGCAGAGACAGAGCCTGTGCCTAAGGCTGTTAGCTGATTTACTGCTCCGTTTGGTGCTTATGAGCACTTCTTAGCATTTATTTTCTTTAGAAGAGGCCAGCAGACAGGCACAGGCACAGAGAGGGCAGTGTGGATGCATTCAGTCCTGGGAATGTGCTGATGGGAGTGAATCCTGGAAAACCCAGCAGCAGGGGTGAAAACTCTAGCAGAGGGGGGCTGAAAGAGACAGCTGCCGTGGCCTGAGTTGATGGCGGGGTTGGGGGGAGAAGACGGGGGCGCAGAGAAGAGGACTCTGCCCCAGGGCTTGGAGACGGGGGCCCTCAGGACGTAGCTGGAGGTGTGTGTCATGGAGTGAGCTGCGTGTGTGAGCTGCCCACTCTGACCCTCAGGGATTTGAGGAACAGGTTTGGGGATGCCACGAGCCAAGGTGGATGTGCTCTCAGGGACTAAGCATGCCAGGGGAGGACAACATGAGCCTTGCGCTTGGTTGCAGCCACCACCAGACCTTGCTGCTCGGGGCAGGAGGAGGGGGCTCCCCAGGTTCATGGCCGGCCTGACTGGCAGTGCCACCCATGCTGATGCGAGAGTGCTGGCAGGACTTGTGCATAAGAGAGGCTTGGTGAGTGTCCAGCTTTGGTCCCAGCATGTGCCACCCTGCATGGCAGGCTAACAGGCTGCCATCTGGGCACTCAGAGCTCCAGTTGGTGAATTTCCCTGCATAGGAGTGTTGTACAGGGGAGTTTGCTTCCATTTTTAGCTAATGCACTCTACCAGAGAAACCTTTCAAGTGCAAGGAGCACCAAGTCTGTAATTTCTCTTTTGACCTGCAATCATGTTCCCTCTACTGTTGGGGAAATGAGGACAGAAGCATGCTCACCCGATTTGTCCTGGGCACCTTGGCCATTTATTCACAGTCAGCATCTTCCCTTACACTCTTGCTTTATCACCTGGGAAAACGGGGTCCCAAGGGAGGTCAAAGGGTGGGTACACAGCCCCTCACTGTCAGAAAAGAAAGGAAAATCAAGGCCTGTGCTTCCCCAAGGAAATTCTTATCCTTATTTAATAAGACATCAATTACAAAAAATAAAGTAAAATAAAAGAAAGCAAAGGGAAGGAAGGAAAAGATAAAATAAAATAAAAGAGTGTTCCACGTAAGTTGCAAGCACATCCAAAAACCCATGAGGCAGAGATTCTAAGGGTCCCTAAGTATTAACCGAATTAAAAGCTTATTGAATTAACAATAAGTTTCTTAACAAAAATAAGAAAATATGGTAACCTCACAGTTACTGAAGAGATCAAAGCAACCATGGAAATATGTTTTACAAAAGGAGAAAAATCAACTACCACTTTCAACAATGAAGTAAGGAAATTTTATCAAATGTTTATTAAAGAAGACTTTTAGCGTATCTGTGCTTGAAAAGTAATCTAGATGCTGAGGCAATTGTTTTATAATTCCAGTCTACCAGATGTATTTTTCTTTGTGATCTTGATATGCCATATGTAACTTTTACGTATAAAAGTATGATTAAGAATAAATACTTTAAATTCTGTATTTAAGTATTTAATTAATCATTTAATTTAATTTTATTCCATAAAAGTATTTAATTAATAAATACTTTTAATACATACTTTTATAGTTTTAAATTCTCAAATAGATTAACTAACTGCAATATTTACTATCTTTTTACAAATAAATAAAACATTTTAGCACCAATTAAAATGCATTGTAATACAGAATTCTGAACTTACTATACATCAATTCTATAGAATAAATCTGAGATGCATTATGATGATAATCATCAAAAAAAAAGTGGATCTCAAATGAACTAGTTTTTATACTGTATAGTTATTTCCACATATATTTATTGTCCTCTACCTGTTAGAATGTCATTCTACACCTGAAAAGAATGTACATGCACGCCTGAAATGTATGGTTATCCATAGTCATTATCCCCTCACTTTGTTCTAGATGTTACTCCTCTCATTATGAGCTGTTTTTAATTGCAGATTTTTTTCCCCTAGAAATACTTGTTCCACATGAAAAATGAAGCATAGGCTCTTATAATTTCTGGTGTTTGTATAGTTTACCAATGTTTTCTTGAAGCTATTTACTATTATTTTTCTTTGTTTTGTTTTTGTTTGACTGTTGCTACTGACATTTTGTGTGTGTGTGTATGGGTGCGTGTGAATAGATATCCTCTTCCTCATTTCATTCTTTTTTTTTTAACATTTTTACGTACATGTATTTATTAACTAATTTGATCTGGACAGCTTTAATACCTTGAATGGGTCTAGGAACGCAAACCTAGTATTAGTTCTCTCTCTCCCTCTATTGATGAGCTTTGTCTTTCCTTTAATTTGATATTTATCTTATTACTCCTAGTACCTACAGATTTTCTTCCAATCATTTATTTACATAGAGGAAAATTGATTTTCAGTGTTGTGTTGGTTTCTGCGATACAACAGCACAAATCAGTCATAGGTACACACACACACACACACACACACACACATACATATATATATATTTCTCCTCCCTCTTAAGCCTTCCTCCCCTCCCCCACACCCCACCCTCTAGATCATCATAGAGCACCAAACTGAGCTCCTGGTGTTATATAGCAGCTTCCCACTCGCTATCTATTTTACATATGATAGTGTATATATATCGATGCTATTTTCTCAGTTCTTCCCACCCTCTCCTTCCCCTGCAGTGTCCATAAGTCTGTCCTCTATGTGTGTGTCTCCATTCCTTCCCTGCAAATAGGTTCGCCAGTACTATTTTTCTGGATTCCATATATATACATTAATATGTGATACTTGTTTTTCACTTTCTGGCTTACTGCACTGTATATAGCAGGCTCTAGGTCCATCCACCTCACTACACCTGAAGCAAATTTGCTCCTTTTATGACTGAGTGATATTCCGTTGTCTATGTGCCAGTTCTTCTTTACCATTCACCTGTCAGTGGACATCTAGGTTATTTCCCAGTCCTGGCTATTATAAGTATTCATGCAGTGAACACTGGGGCACACGTGTCTTTTTGAATTGTGGTTTTCCCAGGATAATGTCCAGTAGTGGGATTGCTGGGTAGTATGGTAGTTTTATTCCTAGTTTTTAAAGGAATCTCCATACTGTTTTCCACTATGGCTGCATCAGTTTACATTCCCATCAACAGTGCAGGAGTGTTCTGATTTCCCCACATCCTCTCCAGCATTCATTGTTTGCAGATTTTTTGATGATGACCATTCTGATTGTTGTGAGGTAATACCTCACAGTATCATAGTTTTGATTTGCTTTTCTCTAATAATGAGCAATATTGAGCATCTTTTCGTGTGTTTGTTGGCCATCTGGGAGTCTTTTTTGGAGAAATATCTGTTTAGGCTTGCTGCCCATTTTTTGAGTGGGTTGTTTATTTTCTGAGCTGTATGAGTTGCTTATGTATTTTGGAGATTAAGCCTTTGTCAGTTGCTTTATTTGCAATTATTTTCTCCCATTCTGAGGGATATCTCTTCATCTATCTTTTCATTGCTGTGCAAAAGCTTTTAAGTTTAATTAGGAACCATATATTTATTATCATTTTTACTTCTGTTACTGTAGGAGGTTAAGGATCTTGCTACAATTTATTTTGAAGAGTGTATTGCCTATATTTTCCTCTAAGAGTTTTATAATTTCTCACCTCACATTTAATTCTTTAATCAATTTTGAGTTTATTTTGTGTATGGTGTTAGAAAGTGTTCTAATTTCATTCCTTTAAAAGTAACTCTCCAGTTACCCCGGCACCACTTATTGAAGAGGCAGTCTTTTCTCCATTGTATATTCTTGCCTTTTCTCCATTGCATATAAGGAGTCCATAAGCCCGTGAGTTTATCTCTTGACTTTTGGTCTTATTCCATTGATCTATATTTCAATTTTTATGCAAGTACAAGACTCTATTGATGATTGAAGCTTTGCAGTATATTCTGAAGTCTGGTTGTCTGAGGCCTTTCAAATAACTGAGAAAAGAAGTGAAGTGAAAGGCAAAGGAGAAAAGGAAAGATAAACCCGTTTGAATGCAGAGTTCCAAAGAATAGCACAGACAGATAAAAAAGCCTTCCTCAGTGATCAATGCAATGAAATAGAAGAAAACAATAGAATGGGAAAGACTAGAGATCTTCTTCAAACAATTAGTCAATATTTCATGCAAAGATGGGCACAATAAAGGACAGAAATGGTATGGACCTAACAAAAGCAGAAGATATTAAGAAGAGGTGGCAAGAATACACAGAAGAACTGTACAAAAAGATCTTCATGACCCAGGTAACCATGATGGTGTAATCACTCATCTATAGCCAGACATCCTGGGATGTGAAGTCAAGTGGGCCTTAAGAAGCATCACTACAAACAAAGCTAGTGGAGGTGATGGAATTCCAGATGAGCTATTTCAAATCCTAAAAGATGATGTTGTGTAAGTGCTACACTCAATGTGTCAGCAAATTTGGAAAACTTAGCAGCGGCCACAGGACTGGAAAAGGTCAGGTTTCATTCCAATTCCAAAGAAAAGCAATGCCAAAAATGTTCAAACTACCACACAATTGCATTCATCTCACACCCTAGTAAATTAACGTTCAAAATTCTCCAAGCCAACCTTCAGCAAGACATGAACTGTGAACTTCCAGGTTTTCAAGCTGGATTTAGAAAAGGCAGAGGAACCAGAGATCAAATTGCCGAAATCCACTGGATCACTGAAAAAGCAAGAGAGTTCCAGTTCTCCTTTATTGACTATGCCAAAGCCTTTGATTGTGTGGTTCACCACAAACTGTGGAAAATTCTTAGAGAGATGGGAATACCAGACCATCTGACCTGCCTCCTGAGAAATCTGTATGCAGGTCAAAGAGCAACAGTTAGAACTGGACATGGAACAACAGACTGGTTCCAAATTGGGAAAGGAATATGTGAAAGTTGTATATTGTTACCTTGCTTATTCAACTTATATGCAGAGTATATTATGCAAAATGCAGGGCTGAATGAAGCACAAGCTGGAATCAAGATTGCCAGGACAAATATCAATAACCTCAGATATGCAGATGACACCACCCTTATGGCAGAAAGCAAAGAAGAGCTAAAGAACCTCCTGATGAAAGTGAAAGAGGAGAGTGAAAAAGTTGGTTTAAACTCAACATTCTGAAAACTAAGATCATGGCAAATAGATGGGGAAACAATGAAAACAGGGAGAGACTTTATTTCACATGCTCCAAAATCACTGCAGATAGTGTCTGCAGCCATGAAATTAAAGGACGCTTGCTCCTTGGAAGAAAGGCTATGACAAAGCTAGACAGCATATTAAAAAGCAGATATGTCACTTGGCCACCAAAAGTCCATCTAGTCAAAACTATGGTTTTTTTCCAGTAGTCATGTATGGATGTGAGAGTTGAACTATAAAGAAAGCTTAGCACTGAAAAACTGATGTTTTTGAACTGTTGTGTTGTAGAAAACTCTTGAGAGTCCCTTGGACTGCAAGGAGATCCAACCAGTCAATCCTAGAAGAAATCAGTGCTGAATATTCATTGGAAGGACCAATGCTGAAGCTACAATAGTTTGGCCACTTAATGCAAAGAAGTGATTTGGAAACTTCCCTGATGCTGGGAAAGATTGAAGGCAGGAAGGAGAAGAGTACAACAGAGCATGAGATGGTTAGATGGCATCATCACCTCAATGGACATGAGTTTGAGCAAACTTCTGGAGTTGGTGATGGACAGAGATGCCTGTTATGCTCCAGTCCATGGGATCGCAAAGAGTCAAACATGACTGAGTGACTGAACTGAACTGAACTGAACTGGAGTCAGGAAGATTGATTTCCCCAGCTCCATTTTTCTTGCTCAAATTTGTTTTGGCTATCTGATGTCTTTTGTGTTTCCATACAAATTATAAAATTCTTTGTTCTAGTTCTGTGAAAAATGTCATTGATAATTTGATAAGGATTGCATTGTATCTGTAAACTGCTTTGAGTAGATTAGTCATTTCCACAATATTGATTTTTCTAATCCAAGAACATGGTGTTTCATTTCTCTTTCTGATTTTTCATTGTTAGTGATAGGAATGCAAGGTATTTCTTTATATTGATTTTGTATCCTGCTACTTTGTTAAATTTATTGATTAGTTCTAGTTATTTTCTGATGGAATTTTTAGGATTTTCTATTTTTGTATCATGTCATCTGCAAACAGGGAGAGTTTTACTTCTTCTTTTCCAATCTGAATTCTTTTTATTTATTTTCTTCCCAGATTGACATGGCTGGGACTTCTAAAGCTCTATTGAATATTATTGATGAGAGTGGACACACTTGTCTGGTTCTTGATCTTAGAGGAAATGCTTTCACTTTTTCACAACTGAGAATAGTGTTTGCTATAGGTTTCTTCTATATGGCCTTTATTATAATGAGATAGATTATTTCAATGCTGATTAACTGGAGAATTTTTATCATAATAGGTGTTGAATTTTGTTGAAAGCATTCTCTGCNTTCAAAAATTAAACATCTGCTCAGATACATTAATTTGGGTGGGAACATTATCGCTTCGTTCTGGTGTAAACTGACTGACAAAACCCATCACTCTATATTTACATCATTCTGCTTTTCAGTTCTAGGCAGCAGACTTCCCCCGTATGGAGGAGTGTGTCATGTGGCGTCTGGTGGCTAAAATGCTATTAACCACAAGGAAGATAGGAGTTGGAGCAGGGCCTTGGGTACAGTGATCAAGTTATGGGTAAGTTCTGTGCTTGCTGATGGGAGAATTTATACTGGTAGCCATCCTTCCTGGTTGCCATGGTGAGGTGCCTCCTACTCTCACCAGTGGAAGCCCTGCTCTCTCCCGCTAACCGCTTAAGGAAATCTGAGCACAGAGAAGCAGGGAAGTAGGTCGAGAACCTCTTTCACTGTGGAGACCACACTTCCCCCAAGAAGACAGACTTAACACCTTCCTCTCTGGAACAGGCAGGCCCAGACGTCTGTTCCCACAGCAAGGACGTGGGATGTCCAGGCCAGACTGTGAAGGGCCAGGTCCAGCAGGAGAGGCAGCAAACTTCCTATTTCTATACTTAACCTGCGGGGAGAGATGAGTTTGAGTCAATGCTTTATATTTCTATCTATATTAGATATATCTGCTATCTCTCTCTTTATAGCTGTACATCTAATATAGGCCACAGGGGATGAGATGGTTGGATGGCATCACTGACTCAATGGACATGAGTTTGAGCAAACTCTGGGAGACAGTGANTGCGGGGAGAGATGAGTTTGAGTCAATGCTTTATATTTCTATCTATATTAGATATATCTGCTATCTCTCTCTTTATAGCTGTACATCTAATATAGGCCACAGGGGATGAGATGGTTGGATGGCATCACTGACTCAATGGACATGAGTTTGAGCAAACTCTGGGAGACAGTGAACAGGGAAGCTTGGCACGCTGCAGTCCATGGGGTCACAAAGAGCTGGACACAACTGATCAATTATTTTTTTTTAATATAAAGAGACAGATTGTAACTTAATGAGACTCACAATCAATGATAAAAAGACACTGGGTGCCTGTTATGTGCCAAATACCCCAATAGGCTCCATGGGAAGTTAAAACTGAGGTCAATATGCTCCCAACGCTTTTTTTTTTTAATTGAATATAACTGGGATAAAATATTGTAGTAGCTTCAGGTGTACCACCTAGTGATTATATACATCATGAGCTGATCACCACAATGAGTCCAGTTATCATCTGTCACCATTTAACACTATTACAATATTATGGACTTTATTTCCTATTCTGTATATGACATCCCCATGACTTACTCATTTTATAACTAGAAACTTGTGTCTGTGAATCCCCTTCACCTATTTTGCCCAACCCTCCACCCCGCCCTCTCTAGCAACCACCAGCTTGTTCTCTGTATCTATGAATCTGTTTCTGTTTTGATGGTATGTAAAATTTCTCACAATAGCCACAACAAAAAACCCTTAAGTTTCTGACTTTTTTAAAGCCGAAGTCAAAAATGTCCTATTCTGTGTGTGGACCACAAACTTACCTCTGAGCTTTGCAGACCAAGTCTCAGGCACTTTTCCTTGGAGTGTGAGGGGCTTACCTGACTTAGAAAGCACAACACTTAGCTATAACGGCCACTTAAGTACTGACAATTAAAACCAATACCCATTACATGGTCATTTAAATGTGTGACAATTTGCTAATGCTTTTATAACCTAATGGGATTGGAAAGAGAAGGTGAATTATGTTTAAGCCAATGTACATAATTGAAAATGAGGGTAATATCTGATAAATTAGTGTTTTACAAAATAGATGGAGATGCTGAGATAGCATGAAAAGGGAGGGGACTTGGGCAGATGGACACAGCGTGCCTGTGTGCTCAGTCACACAGTGGCCTCTGACTCCTCATGACTCCGCAGACTATAGCCTTTCAGGCTCCTCTGTCCATGGGATTCTCCAGGCAAGCATACTGGAGTGGGTTGCCATGCTCTCTTCCAGGGGATCTTCCTCACCCATGTCTCCTGTGGCTCCTGCAAGGGCAGGTGGATTCTTTACTACTGCACTACCTGTGTCAGATGGAAACAGACCCCTCGTTAAATCAGCAGGTGATGGGAAACCCAGTGTCCTGCCCCAGGCTGGGCCGGGGAGCCAGCTCTTGGGTCACACACACCCCAAACCCCGTCAGTTTCCAGTGCTGCGACAATCTCTCTTCAGCCCAGGGAAGGCTGCCACCAGTTTCGGGGCTTTGCTAAGCAGCCAGGAGCCCTTAGGTCAGATGATCTGGGACCTGATGGCACTGAAAGGATGCAGAACACTCACGAATGGCTCCTTAGTTGCAGATTCTCGTGCCAGCTGGGAGCAGACCCCCGGGGAGCACAGCTGTCCAGGCTGGCCTGGACTGGGTGCTGGCTGGGCTCCAGCACGGGGGCGCTGAGGGGTCGCATAAGGACAGGCCTCACCTGCTTGCTCGTCCCGCAGTCCTGGCCTCTTGCTGGAGTCACCTCTCTGGGGAGCTCAAGGCCGATTCCTCAGGTTGCAGGCTCTCGCCCCCTGGAAGTCGCATACGGGCCCCAGTGCCATCACGAAGCACCTCCACCTGCTCTCCCCGGGAGGCCAGGATCTCCCTGCGCAGGTTTCAGACAGTCTGGCCTTGCCGACACCTTGACTTCATACTTCTAGCTTCCGGAGCCTAGACAGTACTTTTCTGTTGTTTTAAGCCCCCCAGTCTGTGGTGTTTGTTAACAGCAGGTCCAGGAACCTCACCCACCTGGGCTGGACAGCCTGGTGGGCAAGTACAGAGCCTCCCTCAGTCACAATCCACATTCAGGGTATTTGTCTTACCCCAGTAATGTTATTTGCAGTGTCTTTTTAATTGCTTTTGTTTTAATGTTAAATATATTATAAAAGGAAGCATTCTCTCCCCACTGTACATCCATCCTGGAGAGACAGTCTTGGTGATTTTTAATTTTTTGGTTGTGCCGCGTAGCATATAGGATCTTAGTTCCCTAACCAGGGTTCAAACTCTTGTCCCCTGCAGGTGAAGCACAGGGTCATAACCACTGGACTTCTGTGGAAGTCCTAGTCTTGGTAACAGATGGAATCAATTAGATCCATTATTATTATTAGAGAGATTTGGGTAATTTGATGATACACTAACTTTGGGAAGTCAACATATATATATATATATTTATATATATGGACTTAAATAACCATTGATGTTTCTGTTGGAAAAAATGTCCCAACAACAAGAGAAATAGCATTTCTTTGAATATTTGAAGCTCATGTAAACTTGTGGGGCCTGGATTTCATCTCTAACACTCTTTTCCAATGGAAAGAAAAAAATTGAATTGGGGATTGAATGCATGTTTTGGAGCATGCATATAAAAAATATCCAGACAGATAATATAAAAGATAAAAGAATGAAGTTATTCAAAGAAAGTGAATTTGATAGACCATGTTTCACCCTCGTTATTTTTCATAATATGAAAGTGTTATCTATGCTATCTGTGGATCTCATGTTTCTTTGGAAAGCTCCTGTCTGTTTATCGGATGTTAATATGGACCATCAGAAGCAGGAGTAGTGAATAAAACTGGTGAGTCAGTTACAGTAACCCCAGCGACAAAAGGAACGGTGCCAAGAGCAAGAGTAGATGGCACGTGGGAAGTGAAGTAGCCATGGGTGAGCTTTACTGATCTTGCCAGTTAACAAATATCCAAACACGTGTTCCCAGATAACAGAATAGCCAAATGTCCTTACCTGAAGAAAGCCCACCCCAGACTTACTCCCTCTTTTCTCAAGGAATGAAACCCTTGGCAACACCACTGGTTACAAGGAGATACTAGTGAGCATACTCCAGGAGACAGTGAAGGACAGGGAAGCCTGGGGTGCTGTAGTCCATGGGGTTGCAGAGAATCGGACACAACCGAGCAACTGAACAGCAACAGATAAGACATATGTCCAATTATGGTAACAGACCAGACTAGTACATCTCAATGACTGCACAGTGAGTGCACACGAATCTTAGAGGCCACTTTATTCCTGGAAAGACTCCAAGTCTCAAAGTCAGCATCGTTAAAGAAGAAAGGAACCTAAATGTTCCCTGATGGAACAAGTGCATCTTCCTTGCAAGAAAAGGAAACTCACCCCAAAGACCACTGGCTTTGGTTTGAAACAACTTGGTCTGTTCAATTGAGTCCCCACTAAGAATCAATAGGTTGCCAGCTGAAAGCCTGGATCCCCCAGGGCAGTCACAGCAATAGTCCTTCACTTTGGGGTCTGGTAAAAATTTCCGAAATTCTAGGAAAGTGCAAAATATTGGTTATTGAGCTGGTGGAACTATTGAAATCCTAGAACAGTGTAAAGCATGTGACACTGGGAATATACAATAAAAAGAGTGAGCACCAAAAGAGAAAACCAACGGAAGCCACAGCACCAGTATCTTTGTAGCCTCTCTTAGTGTAAGGACATTAATTGATTCTGTAGCTTTTATATTTTTTGTGTGACCATTTTGCATTTGCCGACTAAGGTCCGTCTAGTCAAGGCTATGGTTTTTCCTGTGGTCATGTATGGATGTGAGAGTTGGACTGTGAAGAAGGCTGAGCACCGAAGAATTGATGCTTTTGAACTGTGGTGTTGGAGAAGACTCTTGAGAGTCCCTTGGACTGCAAGGAGATCCAATCAGTCCATTCTGAAGATCAACCCTGGGATTTCTTTGCAAAGAATGATGCTAAAGCTGAAACTCCAATACTTTGGCCACCTCATGTGAAGAGTTGACTCATTGGAAAAGACTCTGATGCTGGGAGGGATTGGGGGCAAGAGGAGAAAGGGACGATCGAGGATGAGACGGCTGGATGGCATCACGGACTCGATGGACATGAGTCTGAGTGAACTCCGAGAGATGGTGATGAACAGGGAGGCCTGGCGTGCTGCAATTCATGGGGTCGCAAAGAGTCGGACACGACTGAGCGACTGAACTGAACTGAACTAGCATACTGAAGGGAATTAATATGTTGGAGTTGAGATTTTAATTAAATGCCTAAAAGTGCTGGGGTAAGTTTATAATCTAAGGTTTTTATTGATTGGGAACATTAATTTTGTTGAATCTATTTTATTTATTAGTTGTAAGTAAATATAAATATTTAGGGCAAAGCTGATTGTTTAATATCTAAAAAATGCTAATTGTCTAATAAATTCCTAAGATTAATAACTGAGCAGTAGCCTAAATTACAATTAGCAGTGACTATTCCTCTCCATGCACAAATACCCCTCCAATACTAAGAATTCCATCAGCACTGAAAATGGAAAGCCAGTACTTTTCTGATATATACTGAAATACTCAGAACTGTGATTAGGATAAATGTTCATCTTTGTACCAGTTACAATTGTCGCGTGAAACATCTGTGGTCTGTGTGCCATACTTTAGGAAATAATACCTGAGCAGAAGGTTCTAGAACCTAGGGGGTAATAAGGAGCATTGATCTACACCTTAAATATCTTGGCTACAAGTACCTCTTTCTGAAAGCTCCTATTAGGTACTAGAATTATCCTTGAAACCCAGTAGCTTAAAATATGTATCATCTCACAAACTTTCCAAGGGTCAGGAACCTGGGAGCTGCTTAGGTGGGTAGTTCTGGAAAGGTCAGATTTCCTGATTAAACAAGTTGGAGAACAGGGGGTCAAATACCAAGACAGTGAGAAGGATCTCCCCAGGAGAAAGCAAACCCACTGGTTCATCCCTGAGATAGTCCTATGCCTGAGACTTCAGAGATGGTTCCTGCCCCCAGAATCTGTCTCTTGAAGGCTTGTTTCTCTGAATTTGGTGAAAAGGAGGTGAAAATGAGTGTAGAGATAAATGCTTCTATAGATACGAGGCTGGACAATTTATTTTTCCTGTGAAGGAAGAAATAAAGCCATTGTTGCAGTATACAACTTGAGTGTATACAGCTGACTATAGACAGTCCTGGATTATTGATGGGGAATTGGAAAGGAAAGATGGACACTTTGGATATACTGCAGCAATAATATGCCTATTTGCATATATGCAATATATGCATACATTTTACTTAGCAGCTCTCAGTAGCTTGGTTATATTAAAGAAAACAGATGGATTGATTTCTCTCTTTGTTTATATTTAAAGTGGGTTTCTTGTAGGTAGTATGTAATTGAGTCTGCTTTGTTTAATCCAATCTGACAATCTTTTAATTGGGGCATTCAGTCCAATTACATTTTAATGTGATTATTGATGTAGTGGAATTTAACTCTACCATCTTGCTGTTTGTTTTCCATTTGCCCCATCTGTTCTTTGTTCCATTTTTTTTTCTCTTTTCCTGCCTTCTACTGGATGAATTGAGCCTTTTTTTATGATTCCATTTTTATCTCCTTTGTTGTAGTCATAACTTTCTGTTGTGGCATGTTGACACATATGTGGTTGACATAAGGTTTAGANAACTGTGGTGTTGGAGAAGACTCTTGAGAGTCCCTTGGACTGCAAGGAGATCCAATCAGTCCATTCTGAAGATCAACCCTGGGATTTCTTTGCAAAGAATGATGCTAAAGCTGAAACTCCAATACTTTGGCCACCTCATGTGAAGAGTTGACTCATTGGAAAAGACTCTGATGCTGGGAGGGATTGGGGGCAAGAGGAGAAAGGGACGACCGAGGATGAGACGGCTGGATGGCATCACGGACTCGATGGACATGAGTCTGAGTGAACTCTGAGAGATGGTGATGAACAGGGAGGCCTGGCGTGCTGCAATTCATGGGGTCGCAAAGAGTCGGACACGACTGAGCGACTGAACTGAACTGAACTAGCATACTGAAGGGAATTAATATGTTGGAGTTGAGATTTTAATTAAATGCCTAAAAGTGCTGGGGTAAGTTTATAATCTAAGGTTTTTATTGATTGGGAACATTAATTTTGTTGAATCTATTTTATTTATTAGTTGTAAGTAAATATAAATATTTAGGGCAAAGCTGATTGTTTAATATCTAAAAAATGCTAATTGTCTAATAAATTCCTAAGATTAATAACTGAGCAGTAGCCTAAATTACAATTAGCAGTGACTATTCCTCTCCATGCACAAATACCCCTCCAATACTAAGAATTCCATCAGCACTGAAAATGGAAAGCCAGTACTTTTCTGATATATACTGAAATACTCAGAACTGTGATTAGGATAAATGTTCATCTTTGTACCAGTTACAATTGTCGCGTGAAACATCTGTGGTCTGTGTGCCATACTTTAGGAAATAATACCTGAGCAGAAGGTTCTAGAACCTAGGGGGTAATAAGGAGCATTGATCTACACCTTAAATATCTTGGCTACAAGTACCTCTTTCTGAAAGCTCCTATTAGGTACTAGAATTATCCTTGAAACCCAGTAGCTTAAAATATGTATCATCTCACAAACTTTCCAAGGGTCAGGAACCTGGGAGCTGCTTAGGTGGGTAGTTCTGGAAAGGTCAGATTTCCTGATTAAACAAGTTGGAGAACAGGGGGTCAAATACCAAGACAGTGAGAAGGATCTCCCCAGGAGAAAGCAAACCCACTGGTTCATCCCTGAGATAGTCCTATGCCTGAGACTTCAGAGATGGTTCCTGCCCCCAGAATCTGTCTCTTGAAGGCTTGTTTCTCTGAATTTGGTGAAAAGGAGGTGAAAATGAGTGTAGAGATAAATGCTTCTATAGATACGAGGCTGGACAATTTATTTTTCCTGTGAAGGAAGAAATAAAGCCATTGTTGCAGTATACAACTTGAGTGTATACAGCTGACTATAGACAGTCCTGGATTATTGATGGGGAATTGGAAAGGAAAGATGGACACTTTGGATATACTGCAGCAATAATATGCCTATTTGCATATATGCAATATATGCATACATTTTACTTAGCAGCTCTCAGTAGCTTGGTTATATTAAAGAAAACAGATGGATTGATTTCTCTCTTTGTTTATATTTAAAGTGGGTTTCTTGTAGGTAGTATGTAATTGAGTCTGCTTTGTTTAATCCAATCTGACAATCTTTTAATTGGGGCATTCAGTCCAATTACATTTTAATGTGATTATTGATGTAGTGGAATTTAACTCTACCATCTTGCTGTTTGTTTTCCATTTGCCCCATCTGTTCTTTGTTCCATTTTTTTTTTCTCTTTTCCTGCCTTCTACTGGATGAATTGAGCCTTTTTTTATGATTCCATTTTTATCTCCTTTGTTGTAGTCATAACTTTCTGTTGTGGCATGTTGACACATATGTGGTTGACATAAGGTTTAGAGTTTGATCTTTAAATTCTCACTGTTTACTTCTAAGTGACTTCCTACCATTTCTGCACCGGAGGAATCTTACAGCAGAAATGCTGTTCATCCCCTCCATCTTCACTCTACTATCTTTGTGATAATTTTTCCTTTTACCTATGTTATAAACTACACAATATAGTTATCATGTTTTAAATCTAAACAGTCAATTATCTTTTAAGGATATTTAAATAACAATATGGGAAGGCTTTTAGATTTATCCAGGTACTCATTCATTTCAATGCTCTTCATTTCTTTGTATAGATGCAGATTTCTACCTACAACATGGCTTTCATTTCTTATACCCACAGATCTTCTGGTGATGAATTTTTCAACTTTTGTAATATCAAAAAAATCTATATTTAGACTTTTTTTGGGTAAATATTCTTGCAAGGTATAGAATTCCAGGCTGACAGTTTTTATTTCATTCAGTATTTACATTATTGCTCCACTATGTTCTGGCTTGCATTGTGTCCAGAGAGAAGTCTGCTGTAAGTCTCATCTTTCTCTGCACACAACATTCTACCTCCTCTGGCCTCTTTTCAGATTTTCTCTTTGTCATTGGTTTTAAGCAATTTGTTTATGATGTACCTTGGTGTAGCTCTCATTATGTATCTGGTGATTGAGGCTGATTTGGTTTCTTGGATCTATGGGCTTATAATTTCCGTCAAATTTGGAAAAATTTTGCCATTCTTTCTTTCTTTCCCACCACTCTGGGGAGACACCAGCAGTTCACTGATGCTTTGATCATTTTTGTTTAGTCTTTTCTGTGTGCTTATTTTGAATGATTTCTATTGGTGTCTTACGTTCACTACATTTTTCTTCTGCAGTCAAATCTGTTGTTAATCCCATTTGGAATATTTTTAAAAAAATCTATGGCTTTGTAGTTTTCATCTCTTGAAGTTCTCTTTGGCTTTTTAAAAGTATCTTCCATGTTTTTGCTTAAATATGCTAAATATTATCTCTGGATTCGTCACCTTATTCGTCTGGAATAAGGTTATAAAATAAGTGCTTTAATGTATTTGCCTACTGTCATCCATATTATTTCTGAGTTAGTGTCAAATGATTGGTTTTCTCTTTTTGTGTGTCACACATCCCTGCTTCTTTGTGTGCCTGGTAATTTTGAATTGGATATCTGCTCTCATGGGTACTGGATATTTTTATTTTCCTATAAATATTCTTGAGTTTACTTGGAAACAGTTTGATCCTTTTGGCTATTGCTTTGCTAGGCAGGACTACAGCTGCATTTAGTCTAGAGATAATTTTCCCACCTACTGAGGCCAAACTTTCTTGGGTTCTCTGTCCAATGGGAACAGGAGCTGTATGGCCTTGTCTTTTTGGGTGGTTCTCTCTTCAGCCTCAAGTCCTTTCTTGATGTTTATCCTGATCAGTACTTAGCTGAAGACTTGATTGGGACTTTGCAGATGTTCAGAATTCCTTCTCTATGCAGCATTCTCATCTCTGCTACTCTGCTCTGCAAACTAGGCACTCTGGCTTTTTTGAATTTTCAGTTCACACAATAAGGGGACCATTGGGCTCCATCTGGACTTCCCCTCTGTGTACTCATTATCTGGATATTCTTTCAAGTCTGTAAGCTGGGCGATCCTAAGGTTCATTTAACATGTTTTCTGTTCCCAGCATTATTTGATGTCCAGTCTTGAAAACCATCTTTTCTTTTTTCTTAAGATTCTCTTTTGATGTGCATCATTTTAAAAGTTGTCATTGAATGGTTGCAATATTGCTTCTGTTTTAAAATTCAATTTTTTGACCACAAGCCATGTGAGTTCTTAGCTCCCCAACCAGGGACTGAACCCACACCCCTTGTATTGGAAATCAAAGTCTTAACCACTGGACCACCAGGAAATTCCCTTGAGAATCATCTTAAAAGATATTTCATGCTCTCCTCCCCCTCCCCACTGCTTTTTTGGGTTTCAATTAGGAGGGGTAAATCTGGTCTTCGCTACTCTAGCTCGTCTGGGATTTGAAGTTCTGGATAGATTTCTCTAAAGCTGACCATTTGTATGACAGACATGATGCTACGGTAAGGAGTCAAGAGCACCGAGGCTGTTGGATGAAGCACTGCATTATGAGGCTTAGGCTGTCTTAGGAAAGAAGGTAAGAAGGGGAGCCTTGCTCAGAGAATGGCCTGAAGGGCTTCATACATTCAAAGAGCAAGGAAGGTGGTGACAGGGCAAGGGAAGCTGGCAGCCAGAGAGGCTGGGGTCATAGTCTGGCAAGCTGGAAGATTTCAGAGGCGAGGCCATTCGAGGTGGCCAGCGCAGGATGCGGCCATCCGTTAGCCCAAGTGGCGTAGGAAGGGCAGCTGCTGAAGACGAGGAAGCACCTGGAACGTGGAAGAATGAGCTGCTTCTACTTGGGGGGAGGGGCGCTTCCTCGGGAGGCGGGAAAAGAGTGTCTCATGGGAATCCAGGCTGTGGAGTAAGGTACGTTCCTTTACAGTGGAATAAAAGTTCCTTAGGGCACAGCAAAGGTGACTAGAGATAACATCAGCAGAAGCAGCAGGTAGGATAAAGACGTGCAGCAGCAGGGATTGTACTGCACATGAGGAGTGACCTTGACTGACAGGCTTAGCATCCGGGGATAAGATTTACTGTGTCCAGCTGACCAGCCCACCGAAGGAGAGGTTCCAGCTGAGGTGGGGGTCGGAGGTGAGCTGGCAGGGGGGCAGCCAGCCTCCAGGCGGCCTCAAGGCCTCTTGTATCCTGGGACTGGTGCCCTGGTGTGTCCCCTCCCACACTAAATAGGGCTGACTTTAGTAAGCAATAGCATACAGTGGAAATGACGGCACGACTTCCAAAGCTGGGTCGTGAAAGACCTCCGCATTGCTTCCTGGGTCACTGGGAGGAGACCTCCTCATGCCGCAAGGAGGAGAGCAGCCTGTGAAGAGGCCCACGTGGAGAAGCCTGGGGCTTCCTGCGCCAACTTGTCAGGTGTGTGGGGCCACCCTGGAAGTGGCGTCCTGTCCCCTGCAGGCTCTCAGATGACCACAGCCCTAAACTAACACTTGGACAGTCTCTGCATGGGTGACCTTAGTGCCAGAACATCCAGCAAAGCCACTCCTGGATTTCTGACCTACGGAAACCGCGTGGGATGATCACTGTTTATTGGTGGTTTTAGCATTTGGACTTTGGGGTGATTGTTAATCAGCAGTAGATAACTGGTGCTGATTTTGGTACCCACAACTGGGAGGTCTGAGCCAAACCTAACCATACAGGCATAGGTTTGGATCCAGATGGTGAGCAGCTCATGCTGGGGGCCAGTCACCGCGGGGTCACCCAGTCAGTTTGGGGCAACCGCTGGGCCTCTGAGGATAAAAACAGCAGAGCTGCCACCTCACTCCTGCCTCTGCATCAGGCACTGGGTGACCCCGGGGCCCCACCTACCTGGAAACACAGAGAATGAAATCTTGGGAAACACAGTCCACTGAGGCCAAGTTTACACATTACAGACACCACAGTACCCAGACCCAATGCTATGATGAGGCTGTCCTTGAGCAGGACCATGTCAGAAGTCAGGCAACTGGACCTCATTGTCCCTGGATGCCACAGGGAGGGGAACCTCAGGTCCTGAGAGAAGACAGAGAAGGGACACAGTCGAGCAGTCGGCCTCTTTCATCTGCAAAGGGCAGGGACTTCTGCTGTGTCCAGAAAGTGGCAGGAATCCTGACCTGGCAGCTGGCCTCATGGGATGAGAAACAGCCACCAAACGTCCCTGCTCCTCCAGCACTATTTCTGCTAAGGGCTAAAGACAAGCGAAAGGAGGGTGAAAATCTAACAGGTTCAAAAGTCTGGTGGAAACCACTGCTCCCAGGTGAGACAGCTTTGACCTCAAAGGGAGGGACAAAGACGTGACAGCATTCCTACACCCATGATCTTGGGCCCTCCTGGAATGATTCTCCTCCCACCCTTTGTGGAGTAAAGACCAGCACGACCTTGTCCAAGAGGACCAAGGGCACTGCTTCTCTCACAACCCAGCCTTGATACAAGGGCGCCCTGGGCACGGGAATGATCCCCATTCCTGAATCCCAGAGAGGTAGACAGAAAGTGGCTTTTTATCTTTCAGGAGCTTGTCCAAGAGGGTTGGGGTGGTGATGCATAGAGGCCACTTTCCATGGGGACCTGGGTAATGAGATACCTGGTCCAGACCCAATCGGTGGCAGGTAGCCCTTCCCAAGCACATATGGGGTTCCTTCCCCTTCAAGGGGGCTGGGGGACAGTGCATTCAGAGTGCAGAAGACAGGGTAGGTCTCAGATTCAGGGTCAACCTCTGGCCCTTGATGGACAACTTCTGACCTTGTCAGTCTTAGTCATCGAGATGCCCAGAGTGGGCAGTGGACAGTGGGCTGTGTCCTTTCTCACAGGAGGGTCAGGTCCTAGCTTGTGTTAGTCATTCAGTCGTGTCTGATTCTGTGACCCCCATGGAGTGTACCCAACCAGGCTCCTCTGTCCATGGGATTTCCCAGGCAAGAATACTGGAGTGGGTTCCCATCTCCAGGGGATCTTCCGGACCCAGGGATCGAACTCGCGTCTCTTACTTCTCCTGCATTGGCGGGCAGATTCTTTACCAACTGAGCCACTAGGGAAGCCCCTGGGCAGGTCCTACCCTGAGTGCTGTATAAATGTCAGAGGCGGTGTCACAGGGGCGGTGCTAGGACGCTGCCCCGCCCTCCCCGGGCCCTGGAGGCAGCCGGCACCCACCAGGCTGGGTGACTCTGGACACGTTGCTCAGCCTCTTGTGACCAAGTCTCAGCTATCCGATGGCTTGATGGCTCCAAACTATGTCCAGTCATACCGTTGGGGGGAAGGACTTGCCGCCACTAGAGGAAGCCCTGGCAGTTTTCAGCACAGACAGGTGTTCTTGAAGGACCGTCCCCATCACCCACGGGTCATTTCACACAGCCTGGGGCTCAGCTTGCGCTCAGTGTGTGACCTCGCCCAGCTTCCTCCTCCTTCAGAGGCCAGCAGAGCCCTCGGGCTGCAGTCCCTTCTCCTGCAAGAAACGTCTGTCGAGCGTGGTGTCCGGCTCAAACGCACGCTGGTCCTGCCACTCTCTAAAGAGTGTTCTGGCAGCAAGTTTCAGGCATGAATGAAGCCTGGAAAGGATGAAGATGATCCCCCAGAGAAAGGCAGAGGGCAGAGGCTTCTCCTCCTGCTCAGAAAACCACCAGTCTGGAGTCCAGCCCAGAGCTCCTGTCAGAGCCTGCCTGCCAGGTCACAGCCCACTGGCCGGTGGCCTCTGGGGCTCATAGGAGCAGCCCAGGATGGGTCTCGATTTCGCCCTGACAAAAGATCTCTCCGAAATCCTAACTCCACCTGCTCCAATCCAGCAGACCAGCCATGGTTTCTCTGCCCGAGGCCAGGAGGGACCAGAGCTGCCCCACGGGCTGTCAGGACACCAGGCAGACACCACACTGCTCACGTGTCTTTATTTATTGAGCTGAGAATTCTCACAGGTAGCATCATACAGCGAATCATTTCCAGGGCTGGATAAAAATGATTGTCACTCACTGCGCTTCACAAAAATTTCTTTTAATGAATAAATAATCTGATGAAATCAAAAATATTTACAATATAAACACACAGGAAGAACTGAAGAACTTCAGATCTGTGAACCTGATCGCCGACCTCCGCCTTCCCGAACCGAACGCCTCCTGAGCTTTTCCCTCGGAAACGATACAAATCTGATAGAAACAACAACTCATACAACATCTCTTGGTTCATTATACGTTTATCTGTTAGTCTTGGAAAGCTACATATATTATGCGACATGTTAAAATACAAATATTAACTAAAATAATATATTATCATAATGCCAGGTAGCATTCTCCACAGAACGAAAATGTACACTCAGCTGTGACAATAACAAACGTTCACGGGCCACAAAATAATACCCCAAAGGTACAAATTCCTTCATAAGAATATAATTGTGCTCTTCAATTTACCATCTGTCCACGCTGTTCGAAAGGGCCGGTGCCCAGGACGACAGGGTTGGACCACTGGGTGCTGCGGGTGGGACTCGGGCAGTGCAAGCAGTTTTATAAACACTTTTTTTTTTCTTGGACTCTTTTTTAAAAAGAGCCAATTAGGCAAAGCAAAATAAGCATATGGAGCTGTCTTCATCTCATCGGCACAAACACCGTGGCACGTGTCCTGGCTGTGCAGGATGGAAGGCTGGTGTGCGGGGCTCTTCATGCCATCAGCCAGTGTTCAAGTACTCTAGGGCTACCTCGTAGCAGAACTTGTACTGATCCTGGAACACAGAAGGGACACAACATCAGCGCAGCCACAGCGGGCCCCACTTCTCTGAGAGCAGTGATGCTGTGCGTGAACGTGTGCTCAGTCAAGTCTGACTCTGTGTGACCTCATGGACTATCGCCCGCCAGGCTCCTCTGTCCGTGGGATTGTCCAGGCAAGCTGGAGTGGGTTGCTGTTTCCTTCTCCAGAGGATCTTCCAGACCCAGGGATTGAACCTGCGTCTGCTCTACTGGCAGGCAGATTCTTTACTGCTGAGTCACCTCAGAAGCCCCAGTTAGGGCTTTAATTGGAAGCAATCAACCTGAGAAGGAGGTGAATCAGAAATGAGCTAGGACATCACAATGCTGGACCACACACGTATTCACTGTTTGTAGATATTTCACACAAGGTCGAAAGAAATATTCTGAAATCTACACTTGTGAGACTTCTTGGAAAGACAACTGGAACACATCTGTTTGTCCACACATGTAAGTGCACCTGTTATATCAACATCCTGAGGACAAATTATGGGAAAGCCAAGAGGTGTATTGGGAGGGAGGCTGGAGATATGCCTTCGTGATTTGCTCAGTGAATAACCGTGGCTTCATGCCTGGCCTGGCTTTACCTCTGACTGCCAGTCAGCAGGACTCCCTCCAGCTTACAAGCAGTTATTATGCACCTACTCCTCGGAAGGAAAGTTATGACCGACCTAGATTGCATATTCAAAAGCAGAGACATTACTTTGCCAACAAAGGTCCGTCTAGTCAAGGCTATGGTTTTTCCAGTAGTCATGTATGGATGTGAGAGTTGGACTGTGAAGAAAGCTGAGTGCCGAAGAATTGATGCTTTTGAACTGTGGTGTTGGAGAAGACTCTTGAGAGTCCCTTGGACTGCAAGGAGATCCAACCAGTCCATTCTAAAGGAGATCAGTCCTGGGTGTTCTTTGGAAGGAACGATGCTAAAGCTGAAACTCCAATACTTTGGCCACCTCATACAAAGAGTTGACTCATTGGAAAAGATTCTGATGCTGGGAGAGATTGGGGGCAGGAAGAGAAGGGGACGACAGAAGATGAGATGGCTGGATGGTATCACCAACTCGNTTATCCTTCTGAGCTGTGCTTCTCACCTGCGGCACACCACATGGGCTCTGTGTACCCCCGTCTTCTGGGGCGCGGCCTGGCTCCCGTATCTGTGAAGGGTCCCAGCTGATCCAATGTGTGGGCGGGCCGAGGGCCTTTCTGGACCACCCATGAACTTTCTTATCCTCGGCTGCACATCATTTCCCCTGAGGCGCTTGTCCCATGGCTGCTGAAGCCAGGGCCATGTCACCTGGATCAGTCTCTGGGGTGGGCCTGGGGCTCAGAATTTTTTAAAGGTTCCATTACAGAGAAATCAATGTCATATATAGATAGAGACTAGAACTGTCGTTGTCAGGGGAGGGGCAAGTGGAGTGATGCTGATGGTGAGGGTACAAATTTTCAGTTATGAGAGCAGTGGATTCCACAGCTCTACCATACAGCACGGCGACCAGAGTTAATGATATGGAACTGTACCCTTGAAACTTGCTGACCACTGATTGCAAGCGTTCTGACCACATAGAGTCAGCTGCACTCACTCCGAGAGGCCGCAGTCATGCTGATCACCGTGGTCTAGGGAACCACTCCACAACGGGTGAGTGTGTCAAGTCAGCACGTTGGCCAGAGCTCCCACTGCCTCCCGGGGACGGTAACTTTCTCGGGTAAGATCTGGCTCCTAAAGGCTGCTTCTCTGCTAACACAGAGACCTGGGAACTTCAAAGCCAAGTGCAGAAGCAAAGGTAAGAGAGGACTGTGTGTCGAAGCAGCTGGTTTCCCAGCAACCGAACGAGAGGCAAAGTGGCTCAGCGCGGGGGACTCCGTCTGCATCTGACCAGGTCAGTAGTGCCAGTCTCAGGCTGCACTGTGGCGGTAGGCCCCTCAGGGATCCAGGCCTTTGATGAGGGCTGGGGGCTGGCTGAAGAGGTGGATCACTGAGAAGTTGGGCAGCAAGAGGGGTCAGGAGACAAACCCAGTGGCCCTGCTGCATCAAAACATCTTGCTGTTGTTTAGTCGATCAGTTCTGTTGGACTCTTTTAACTCTATGGACTGTAACCTGCCAGGCTCCTCTGTCTATGGGATCTCCCAGGCAAGAATACTGGAGTGGGTTGCCACTTTCCTCTTCCAGGGGATCTTTTCGACCCAGGATCGAACCTGGGCCTCCTGTATTGGCATTGGATCTTTTACCACTGTGTCACTAGGGAAGCCCATCAAGATATCTAGTCTTGTGTTAAAATGATTTTGCTTCCTGGCAATCCACTGCCTTTTCCCTGGAGCCTCCAGACCTAAACATTGGAAGAAATAAATCTGTAGGCCCTCTGACTCTCCCTTGAGAGTGCCATGCTTCAAAACGGATGGGGAAGTTTCTAACTCAGGCACAATTTGGAAAAATAATCAGAGCCTCAAGGGGAGATGTAGATGGGCCCACTTTGATCCCCTCGGAACATTCATCCTGCCCTGATGTGGGGATGAGAGTTGTGGCAGCATGTTTTGGGGTCTGAATGGAAGGATGCGCAGACCCAGAGGGGCCTGGCCCTCCTGCCTCCCCACACCCGCCTGCCTGCCTCCTGGCGGCCAGCATGGGGTCTGCTCTGGCTCCTGCCTCCTCCTGCAGAGAGACAGCTAGGAGCAAGCTTCTCAGCTACGAGTATCACATTCTCTACTTAGGAGAGATTCAAGTCTCGGATGGTCTTTTATGCCCAATACAACTGTGCCAGGTTTTATCACCCTGACCTGAATTAGTTCTCTCACCCAACACACACACACACACACACACACACACTCACACTCACACACACATACACATGAGCGCCAAACTGAACAGATACTCACAGCAAAAACAAACATGCCAGCGACAAGAGCCCTGATTCAACTCAAGAAGCTTCAAGCCCACTGAAAAGAGCACCGTGACATTTTCCCTCTGGTCACCAGATAAGATCTGTTATCCCGCCAGGAGTCACCGTGACAGATTCATCAGACATTTTTCTCAGGAAATTGCAGGACTTTCTTACATTTCTCAGCCACTGAGCTTATCATAAAACTAGTATGGATCTTCGGGGTTCTGGGAATCCGAGAATCCCGTTTCTTCCTCAGAACCTCATGTGAATGGAGAAATGCCCAGGTTATGATGGGAACGTGGGCTGCAGTCAGGAGCTGCCTTCATGGAAAAGCACCCCATCCTGCAGTCTGTACCATGAATCTGGGAAAAGCCTTGCTGCTTCTGCCCAAAAAACTCGTGAGTGAAGGAAACTCAGCAGAGCCATTCGGGGAAAGGCCTGGAAGGGTCTGTTTCTAACGATGTGCTTAAGTCAGGCTGCAGTGAGAAGGGGATTACACTTTTTAAAAAAAGTCAAGTTCACTTTACTCAGATGCCAATTAATGTTTGGAAGCTACACACCTGCCTCTGAATCAGGGCATTAAATACCAAATGATGTCTCAGAATAGTTTCATTTATGCATTTGTTTCCAGCCTCTGCCAACTTGCTTATTTGTCCTAAACTTGGGCCATCTCTAACTGCCCTCAGCCCAGAAGATGGAGAATTCCGGGTGGGGGAACTCTGAAATTCAGGGGGGTCCCAAGGAGTGGTTAGATGGCATCACCAACTCAATGGATGTGAGTCTGAGCAAACTCCGGGAGATTGTGAAGAACAGGGAGGCCTGGCATGCTACAGTCAGTCCATGGGGTCACCAAGCATGGGACATGACTTAGTGACTGAACAACAGCCCGGGGAGTGAGCCAGTCCTCTGACTAGTGAAGCCTGGGCATAGAACCTGCCCATCCACGTGAAGTCTGCACTGTGTGAAAGGCACTCCCAAGTGCCACGTGTATACACGCTACTGCTCCTGAAGCCACTTCACTTGCACCCCGTGCTTTTTTTTACCTGCATCAGGTGGGCTGCTGGTCACACTGTGCCCTGTAGACATGTGCAGTCTTAGGGACGGGCTTTCTCACCTGGGGCGCTTCTAAAACACTTTCATGCATATCGTCACAGGGGATGATCTCAACAAACCAACACCATCCCTGGTTACAGCTCAGGCTCGGAAGAGTTGAGTGACATGCCCAAGGCGATGTCAAGGTTATCTGTCTGAGGTCACTTCACTTGAATGAGCAGAGCTGAGAGTAGAGGACAGGTTTGAGTGGCATCCCCAGGGCAAGATGGGGAAAAAATGGAAACAGTGACAGATTCTATTTTCTTGGGCTCCAAAATCACCACGGACAGAGATTGCAGCCATGAAATTAAAAGATGCTTGCTCCTTGGAAGCAAAGCTATGACACCATTTTCAAAAGCAGAGATATCACTTTGCTGACAAAGGACCATATAGTCAAAGCTATGGTTTTTTTCAGTAGTCATGTGTGGATGTGAGAGTTGGATCATAAAGAAGGCTGAGCGTCAAAGAATTGATGCTTTTGAGCTGTGGTGCTGAAGAAGACCCTTCATAGTCCCTTGGACTGTAGGAAGATCAAAGCAGCCAACCCTAAAGGAAATCAACCCTGAATATTCATTGGAAGGACTGATGCTGAAGCTCCAAAACACTGGCCACCTGATGGGAGCCGACTCATTGGAAAAGACCCTGATGCTGAGAAAGACTGAGGGCAGGAGGAGAAGGTGGCAACAGAGGATGAGATGGTTAGATAGCATCACCGACTGACTCAGTGGATATGAGTTTGAGCAAACTCTGGGAGATAGTGAAGGACAGGGAAGCCTGGCATGCTGCAGTCCATGGGGTCACAAGGGTCGGACACGACTTAGGGACTGAACAACCACCATCCAGGGCAGGATGGGGAGCAGTGGTGTGGGGGGTACAGAAGCCAACACGGTAATTGCTGATGGTTTTGAGAGTCTGCACCTGGCCAAAGAGGTTCCTGTTTGTTAAATTCCCAGGGCAGCACATGCATCTGGAAACTAGAACAGCTCACGAAGCACCCAGCATGTCTGTGGGGGAAGCAGATGGCCCTGGATGCTGAGCAGGGCTCGGGTGGGTCCCAGGAGCTGGCCATCACGGGTGGGGCCGTGGCTGTTTCCTCAGCTTCAGCATGACTCTCCACTCCCTCTTTAGTCCCATTAAGGTATTTACAATGTAAAGCAGCTTTCCAAGCTCCTCAGGGACTCCCCCTTGTCTTCCCCTCCCCATCCCAGGCCACTCTCCCCACCTTGGGATTAATCCCCGGCCCATCTCCTTCATATCCTTCCTCCACTAACAGAGAAATACAAAAACCTCATTGAAAAGCTTCCTTTAAACTGTTCTCCTGTTCTCAAGTCACAGCAGTCAGCATTTCAACAGCTCCACACAATAAAGAGATTTCATGAAATTCCCGAAGAAAACCATTCCACCTTGTCCTTTGTTTCTCCACCTCTTTCATCCTCTCCTCAGATACCCGCCGTAATTAAATGCAATCATCCGGATGTCAAACTCCAATTCCCAGCATTGATAAATATTAGGTGATTAAGCTATTTATAAAATCTGTAATTTGAAAATCTGGCATTTCATGTGCTATGATTATTTCTTCTCTGTGAAGACGAAGTGCTTAGCCATGTGGAAGGTGCTGCTGAGAATGGCAGTTAATCAGGATGTGCGCTTGTGAATTTCAACTATTTCTACATGTCAGATGTGCTGAGAGGAGCCTACTGGTGAAAAGGCAAGAAGGGAGAAGGAAGGAGAAAAACTCGGACGAGCACAGCGAATGCACTGTGAGCATGAGCCTCTCCCACCAGGGAGCAGACTGAGCTAGCCAGGAACGGCTCCCCACCCCCTCCAACTCCAAGTGGGATGATAGATGGACAGGGTCCTACCAGCAGGTCCACCATGTTGGGCTTGTTGTTCCTCAGCGTCTTCACGGCGTGGAAGACGTCCACCGTCCGCTGGTGCCGGAGCATCTCGCAGACGATGCTGATGGCACAGAAGGTCCCGCTGCGGCCACCCCCGTTCCTGCAGGAAGAGGAGAGGCAG
>SJYV01034224.1:883293-926422 GCA_006410875.1 Neotragus pygmaeus | reverse complement strand
GACTCAGTGGATATGAGTTTGAGCAAACTCTGGGAGATAGTGAAGGACAGGGAAGCCTGGCATGCTGCAGTCCATGGGGTCACAAGGGTCGGACACGACTTAGGGACTGAACAACCACCATCCAGGGCAGGATGGGGAGCAGTGGTGTGGGGGGTACAGAAGCCAACACGGTAATTGCTGATGGTTTTGAGAGTCTGCACCTGGCCAAAGAGGTTCCTGTTTGTTAAATTCCCAGGGCAGCACATGCATCTGGAAACTAGAACAGCTCACGAAGCACCCAGCATGTCTGTGGGGGAAGCAGATGGCCCTGGATGCTGAGCAGGGCTCGGGTGGGTCCCAGGAGCTGGCCATCACGGGTGGGGCCGTGGCTGTTTCCTCAGCTTCAGCATGACTCTCCACTCCCTCTTTAGTCCCATTAAGGTATTTACAATGTAAAGCAGCTTTCCAAGCTCCTCAGGGACTCCCCCTTGTCTTCCCCTCCCCATCCCAGGCCACTCTCCCCACCTTGGGATTAATCCCCGGCCCATCTCCTTCATATCCTTCCTCCACTAACAGAGAAATACAAAAACCTCATTGAAAAGCTTCCTTTAAACTGTTCTCCTGTTCTCAAGTCACAGCAGTCAGCATTTCAACAGCTCCACACAATAAAGAGATTTCATGAAATTCCCGAAGAAAACCATTCCACCTTGTCCTTTGTTTCTCCACCTCTTTCATCCTCTCCTCAGATACCCGCCGTAATTAAATGCAATCATCCGGATGTCAAACTCCAATTCCCAGCATTGATAAATATTAGGTGATTAAGCTATTTATAAAATCTGTAATTTGAAAATCTGGCATTTCATGTGCTATGATTATTTCTTCTCTGTGAAGACGAAGTGCTTAGCCATGTGGAAGGTGCTGCTGAGAATGGCAGTTAATCAGGATGTGCGCTTGTGAATTTCAACTATTTCTACATGTCAGATGTGCTGAGAGGAGCCTACTGGTGAAAAGGCAAGAAGGGAGAAGGAAGGAGAAAAACTCGGACGAGCACAGCGAATGCACCGTGAGCATGAGCCTCTCCCACCAGGGAGCAGACTGAGCTAGCCAGGAACGGCTCCCCACCCCCTCCAACTCCAAGTGGGATGATAGATGGACAGGGTCCTACCAGCAGGTCCACCATGTTGGGCTTGTTGTTCCTCAGCGTCTTCACGGCGTGGAAGACGTCCACCGTCCGCTGGTGCCGGAGCATCTCGCAGACGATGCTGATGGCACAGAAGGTCCCGCTGCGGCCGCCCCCGTTCCTGCAGGAAGAGGAGAGGCAGATGGTGGGTCTGGGTCACCCTCACAGCACATGGCTCACACCACCTGGTCACACCTGCTGCCCAAGCCCTCCCGGCCGGGATGCTTCACCAGAGCGAGTCCCTCTACCTGATGCAAACAGAGCCCAGAGCCCACAGATGACCTGACCAGAGGAGATGGGAACCTGGCCTGCTCTCCCAGCTCCACCTCTGCTCCCACGAGGTGACCTGATATGGCAGCTTTATGCAAAGCTGCATAAGGTCCACAGGAAAGTTTTCAATATACAAGCATCTCATGCCGTGTCTGCAGGAAAACTGGGATGGGTGTGTGTTATGCTCAAAGATGGATTTGGCCTCAGACAATCTATTAGCATTTCATGGTTTATCTCTAAAATATAAATGAAACAGGAGGGAAGAGGGCAGCACACAGCCTTGGAAAGAATGACGCAGCCAGAGAGCACAGCATAAACTGATTAGATCCAAATGGGTACTAGAAGGCAGACATGTCAACTTGACTAAGCCTTGATCCTCAGTTCAAGCTCATTGCAACACACTAGCAAGCTAAATGACACCCAGAGGTGCCATGGCATTTCCAAAGTGGACCATCAAAGACCAAAAAGCAGGCGATGGCCCAATCCCTGGAAATCCCCGCCCCTTCTCCAAACAGTTGGAATAATTCTCCCACTCACTAGCCTAGGAAATTACCCATCCCATAAAAGGTAATCATAACCATAGTCTGAGACTGCCACACTCGCTCTCTGCTATGGCCCACACTCTGTCTGTGGAGCGTGTTTCTCCCTGAATAAATATTCTTCCTACCTATCACTTTGTCTCTTACTGAATACTTTCTGCGATGAGAAATGAAACCTGAAAATCTGAGTTTCATTAGGTCCTGAAACCAGGTCTGTGATCTCAGTTGGAAGACCGTGGGTTTTGGCTGGGTTCCAGTCCCAATTTGAGATAAACGGCTTCATAAAGGCTCTTTCAAAATAAAACTTTCTATTTTGGATTAATTTTAATTGTACAGAATCACTGTAAAAACAGCATAGAGAGTTCTCTGCATGCCCACCTTCCCTGATGGGAAGGTCTTACATAACCGCAGCAAATGGTCAAAACCAAGAAGTTAACGCTGGTATAATGCTATTGACTAAATTACAGACCTTGGTCAAGGGGTCCAGTTTTTCTACAATCGTCCTTTCTTCCGGTCCAGGATTCAGTCCAGGACCCACCAGCATTTAGGCATCACCTCTCTTCAGTGTTTCCTATGAGCTGCATCCTCAGTCTTCCCTTGTCTTTTTGACCTTGACACTTTCAGAGAGGACTGGTAGGTCAGTTGTTTTGCAGAATATGGAATACAGAATGAGATGCAGAAAACAGCCACAGTCCCCCATCCACTGTTTGAGAAGTCATCACAAAATACAAATTGTAGAAAGTACCTTCATTTTGATTCATCTGATGCTTTCTCATTATTGAACATGAGGTTATGCACTTTGGCAAGAAAACCATGGAAAGGCTGTCGCCTCCTTCGAAGGTTCATGGTGTTGAACTGTCTTGTTGCTGGCGATGCTGACCTTGGTTGCTTATTAAGATGGTGGATGTCTGGCAGATTTTTTCACCATGTAGTCATGATGCTTCTCTTTGCAGTTAATAAGTATCTTGGGAAAAATACACTGGGATTATGTAACTGTCTTGTTCTCCTCAAAGTTTCATCCACTGTTGTTAGTGCCCATTTAGGGATCCTGTCTGCAACAGTGTTCACTGTGCTGCTTGCTGTTCATTCATTCAGTCATGTCCAACTCTCTTCAATCCCACGAACTGCGGCACGTCAGACTTTCCTGTCCTTCACCATCTCCCTGAATTTGCTCAAACTCATATCCACTGAGTCAGTAATGTCATCCAACCATCTCATCCTCTCGTCCCTTTCTCTTCCTGCCTTCAATCTTTCTCAGAATCAGGATCTTGTCTAATGAGTTGGCTTTTCGCATCAGATGGCCAAAGTATTGGAGCTTCAGCTTCACCATCACTCCTTCCAATAGTCAAGGTCAATTTCCTTTAGGATTGACTGGTTTGATCTCCTTGCTGTCTAAGGGACTCTCAAGAGTCTTCTCCAGCACCACAGTTTGAAAGCATCAATTCTTCAGAGCTTAGCCTTCGTTATGGTCCAACTCTCATATCCATATACGACTTCTGGAAAGCCCACAGCTTTGTCTCTATGGACCTCTGTCAGCAAAGTGACGTCTCTGACATCTGCTTAATTGGTTTCCACATCCCTCTTTCCTTCTACATCCTGCTCTAGAGAGAGAACGCTCANTATGGTCCAACTCTCATATCCATATATGACTTCTGGAAAGCCCACAGCTTTGTCTCTATGGACCTCTGTCAGCAAAGTGACGTCTCTGACATCTGCTTAATTGGTTTCCACATCCCTCTTTCCTTCTACATCCTGCTCTAGAGAGAGAACGCTCAACCACTGTTTGAGAATTTATTTGCTTATTTATTTCTATTATTTGTGTCACTTTAGACTTATACATATCAATTTCATTTTTTGAGCTAAAATAGTATCCATATTTATTTTGTTGCTGAAATTGTTCCAACTTTGGCCATTAGGAGCTCCATCAGGCTGGTTCCTCCAACCCTTTTCAAGCACATCCTTACTTTCTAGAACCATGAGATTTTCTAACTGGTTCTGTAACTTCTCCCTTGTATCAGCTCTGGAATCAACCACTTTTCCAAGGATGTAAGGACCCTTTTTAAAAAAAAAAAACCAAAAACAACACAATACCATTGTTATTACAACTAAAATAAACACTACAGTTTAATGGAATCAAATTTTTAGGTACTGTCCAAATTCCCCAGGTTGTTTTAGACTTTTTCTTACAGTTGACTTTTTCAAACCCTCATCCAGGCAAGGTCCACACTGTATTTGGTTGATAAGTCTTGCAAGTTTATTTTAATCTGTGGGTTCTTTTTGCTCTCTCATTTTTTCCTTTTGGCAATTTATTTGTTGAGGAAAGGGGATCATTTTCCCTGCAGACAGCCCCACATTCTGGGTTGTTCTCATTTACTGCATCTCTGAGAATCATTTAACCTACCAATCTCTAATCCTGTGCTTTCTGTTAATTGGGATGTTTCATAAGAATTCAGGATTTTTTTTCTTTCTGGATAAATATACTTTATACGTGAACTTTCATTAGAAAGCAGGCATAGGATACCAATTTCTTTTGTGATTTTAAGATTGATCACTGTGTTCCAATGCCAGCTTGATCATCCCATGCTTAAGTTCCAAATCAGTTTTTTAAATAAAGCATAACATACCTAGAATTAAGCCCACAAGTGGTTAAGTATAGATCCCAGTTAACTTTTGCAAATGCATATACATACCATTAACTACCGTTTGGATAAAGATACAGACCACGATCAGCCCCCTGGATCCCCTCTCCCCAATATTCCTTCCTGACCAAAACTACCAACACCTTCAGGATACCCTCTGTTCTCAAGTCTAGCATCATTAGTTTCTTTTGTCTGTTTTTGAATTTTGTACACATGGAATCATACAGCCAGCATACACTCTGAGTCTGGCTTATTTTGTTTAACATTATCTGTGTGAGAAGCACCCATGTTGTACCAGTAGTTTGTCCTCTCTCATTGTGTGTGTTAGTCGCTCAGTTGTGGCCAACTCTTTGGGACCCCCATGGACTGTAGCCCGCCAGGCTCCTCTGTCCATGGAATTCTCCAGGCAAGAAGACTGGAGTGGGTTGCTGTTCCCTCCTCCAGGGGATCTCCTGGACCCAGGGATTGATCTCCTGGACCCAGGGATTGGGCCCAGGTTTCCCACAGTGCAGGCAGTTCTTTACCATCTGAGCCACCAGGGAAGCCTTTTCTTCTTACATTGCTGAGAATAATTCCACTGAATGGATATACTACTGCATAATTTATCTAGGAGCAAACGAATGTTTGGGCCCTTTGCAGTTTCCCATATTACGAATATGTTTGCTATAAGCACGTCTCCTATTGCATTTATGAGTCATTTTTTGCAGTCAGTGAGCTCACAGCAGAAGAGCTCAGAGGATATATTTACATTTAGCTTTGCTAAATGCTGTTAAAGGGCTTCCCAGGTGGTGCTAGTGGTAAAGAATCCACCTGCCAATGCAGGAGACAGAGACATAGGTTTGATGCCTGCGTCGGGAAGATCCCCTGGAGGAGGGCATGGCAACCCACTCCAGTATTCTTGCCTGGAGAATCCCATGGACAGAGGAGCTTGGTGGGCTACAGTCCACAGGGTTACAAAGAGCTGGACATGACTGAAGCGACTTAGCATGCACACACGCACACACATATGCTATTTAAATGGTTCCAAAATGGTTGTGTGTGCTTACTTTGTTCCAACAGTGTTTGGGAGTCCAGTTACTCCACAGTCTCCCAACACTTAGAACCAGTTATTTGTTTAAATTTTGGACATTCTGGTGACAATGTAGTGGCAGCCAATTTTGCTGTATTTTAATGCATATTCTCCTGAAAACTAATGATGCCTTTTCCATGCTTATTGGCTATTTGGACATTCTTTTTGAAAAAATGAAGCTCTCATCAAGAATTCTGCCCAACAGTTGGACTGTCTGTCCTTTTTCTGTCCAATTCAGCAGTTCTTTGGCATGCTGGCTATGAATTCACTGTCAGATGTATGGAGCGCAAACGTCAGTGTCCTGTCTTGTGTTTCCACTCTCCTTGGATGAACGGGAGTGCTCAGCTTTAACGATCCAATTTACCAATGTCTTCCTGCCATCGTTCTGTGTCCTGCATAACTCATCTCTGATCACTCCTTCGGGTGAAGAGTTTCTGCAGAAGCTCTGCTGTCTTCCTTTGCAGGTCTGCACTGAAGACAGCATGCCCTGGAGATGCTCTCTGGGTAGCGTGAGAAGGGAGACCGCTGCCCTGCAGGTGGTGTGCTGCTGCGGGGCCCTGCTGTGAGTCAGGGGACCCCGAGGTGTGGCTGCTCCTGGACTTTCTCTTCTGCTCTTTAGTCTCTCCTCTCTCTCTGCATCAACACCTCACTGTTTCTCCTCCGTTGGCTTTTCACCTAACGCTTTCAGCAGCTGTCGATGACCACTGTCTACATCCATTACTTTCATCAAGGGTTGAAAANTAACTCTGTTCCTACAACTAAGACACCTTAGATTAAGATCTTAAAATCTTGACAACAGTCAGCATTGTCCCCAGCCTGGGTCTCACACCCCGCCCCCGTGATATAGAGAGAGTAAATGGCAGCCCCATGGCACAGGTGGGACCTCAGAGTTGGGGGGAGGATGGTTCCCAGGGAAAAGTCCAGGATCTCTCAGCAGGAGAAGGGGCTGGGGGCTCGGCTGGCAGGAGGGCAGCAGCAGCAGGTGCCTGCCATGTCCCCTGGGTGAGAGAACGGCCACTGTCTTAGGTATCATGTGGGCAGGGGGTGGAACTGTTCAGTCTGGGGTCATAGCCGTGCCTTGGAGAGTGTGTCTACCTCGTGGCCTACGAGGTGCAGTGACTTAATGGGTCTTTGCATCTTCCCCCCAGTCCCCTCTTGGGGCCTCAGATCTCCCACTACTGGGATGTAGCCCCACCTTTTTTTCTGTTATGATTTAAAAAAAAAAATTCTTTTTATTGTGGTAAAAGTCACATGACATAAAACATACTATTTTAACCATATTTAACTGTGCAGTTCTGTGGCACTAAGTACCTTCACAATGTACAACTCACCATCGTCCATAGCCTGAAAATTTTCACCTTCCTAAACTGAAACTCTGCCCCCATTAAAGGCTAGCTCCCCATTCTCCCCCACCCTCGACCCCTGGCACCTACCAAGGGACTAATACTTTCTGACTCTATGAGTCTGACTATTCTAGGTACATCTTGAATAAGTGGAATCAAACAGTATTTGTCTGTACCTACTGTATACCGGAATGCATTTTTATGATGAACTTAATACTTGTGGGACGCAGCCATTTGGGTCCCAGGGCTGGCCCTGGTCAGGAACCTTCTAGGAAGTGTGATGTTTCTAGTTCCAGAGGCTGGCAGGCTCCTGATGCAGAAATCGGTAACCACAAACTGTATTTGCATCCCCAAGAAAACCTAACCGATTGAATACAAGCTCTCACTAAAATGTCGATTATCCTCGCCAGGGCTGTATCACCTCACACAGGTGACCCTCTGAACTTATTCTGATAGGAAGTTAAGTCTGCAAGTAGAGGAATAAAAACGGGGATGGGAGCAGTTCATAGATCCTTCTGGACATTTTCTTGGTGGAGATGATTTTAATGAATGGGTCCCTGAGAAGGAAGGGGAAGGTAGAGGGGAGGAGTGGGGGGACTTCTGATGAAGGGCCGGTGTTGGTTGCTTCATTAGACTGTTTCCGAGGGGACAGCGGTTTCCTGCCACATTCAGTGCTGAGAGGTGGCAGAGTCCTGGGTTCCCAGATCCAGGGTAGGGGGTGGGGGTGGGGGCCATCTCGCAAGATACAGCAGCGAGAGTAACGAGCCCTCGGCCATGCTGGTTGCTGTAACCAGGGTCAGTGTCCCTGGAGCAGAGCTTTGTCTTCCCTTCAATTTGGGAGAGAGCTCCCTGTGAGCTTGTTAACAACGCTCCACCGAAAAGAGAAGGAAGCTTATACTCAGGGTCCACAGACTCTCTCTCCATCTCCCCAGACTGTGAGGCTTTCTAATCGCTGCCCATTAAGCCACCTCCAGCTGGTTGATTAGCTCCTATCCTCGCCCATGAGAAGATGCAGGTGAAAGTGCTTTGAAAAGCACGCAGACTCGAGCCACGGTTTGCAACCTTGGCCTCACGCTGAAATAATCCGGGAGTTAAAAAAGCACTGTTGCCCAGTCTTCCCACCCCCAGAGATTTGGATTTGTTTTGCTGTGGCCCGTGCATTGTTTGTTTGTTTCTTAAAGCTCCCCAGATGTGCATCCAAGGTTGGGAACCATTATTCTGCAGCCAAGGATCTCCCATTTTAGCACTTGTTAAAATTGCCGGTCTGGAGACCAGTCTGCAGACCCTGGCTGTAACCAAATCTTCCCAATATAGATCTATCCCCAGGCAAACAAAACAAAACAAAACTCTCTTAAAACCACAAAGAAGAAGGAAACAGTTTCTCTGAAACCTCTGTCATGAAATCCAACAGAATCACCAATGAGTGCGCTGGTAAACCAGTTCTGCCATAACAGGGAGGGCCCCTTGACTGTGGCATTTGCTGACGTCCATGACATAAACACGTCTGCCACTGAGGATTTTAGGTTGCCAACAGTTTCATAACCAGCTCAGAAAATTCTCCAAAGCTTAACAACATGCTCTCAAGAGCTGGAAGGAGCTCACTGAACCCATCCAGGTATTTTTTTGGGGAGGCAGCGGCTCCCAGTTACAAGGTTGGGGCTCAATTTATAGCAGCGACACCCCCTCCAAAGGTAAAACGCGCATGTGCTTGTTTTCTGCAAAGTAATGAATGGACTGATGAGCTGGCGCCCAGATCTGCTTACTTCTTCTCCGTTTATAATGAACAGAGGCAGTGAGCCGAGGCGTCAGGGCTGGTGTCAGTCCGGTGGGTGTGTGTACTCACAGGCAGTGCACGACCGTGCGTCCCTCCCCGCCGTTGTACTCCTCCTGCCACTTGTCCACCTGGCGGATGAGCTTCAGGAAGGAGCGCTTGGACACCGGTGTGTCCCTGTACATCGGCCACCCCAGGAACTGGAACTGCTGCACCATCCGGTACCCGTCCTGGGGCTGCAGAGGGCCGGGCGATCGGAGGGGAGCAGAGAGAAAAAAAGCAGGCGTTACTCTCAGGGCCAAGCTCCAGCGCGCTGACCCCACCTCCTCATGCCAGTGGGCCCCAGGGAAGGAGGGCCTGCCTGTAATTAACGAATGGACCGTCTATGGCCCGAGGAGTTAGGAGTCTGAATCGACAGCTGATATAAAACACCAAGTGTTTCCAATGGGAGGCCAGACAGAAGCGAAGTGGAATGCTCACAGTTTTGCAAACGCTGCGTGAAAAACAGCACATGACCTGGGCTGAGAGTGGTAAACAGGCTTGATTAATTAATTACAGGTAAACTAAAGGTAAAGGATAAATTGTGATCTGGCAATGTCTGTGAGTTCAGAGTGTTACAGATGACACTCTGTGTCCTGGGAGTATAACACAGTTCTGCTCACTGGCATGACTCTTGCTAAGATATCAATAGTTAATCTTTCACCATAATTAAATAGAATTATGTGTATGTGCTCAGTTGCTCAGTCGTATCCAACGATGCAACCTCATGGACTAAAGCCTGCCTGGCTCCTCTGTCCATGGGATTCTCTAGGAAAGAATATCGGAGTGGATTGCCATACCCTCCTCCAGGAGATCTTCCCGACCCAGGGATTGAACAGAACCTGTGTCTGTATCTCCTGAGTCTCCTGCACTGGCAGGAGGATTTAAATAGAATTTTAGGAGTCAAGAAATAATCAGGCCACATGATTTTAGTCTTGACTCTCTTGGGCTAAATCTTCCGTGGCTGCCAGTAGCACCCAACACAGGGGATCACTCTTGTTTCCTTCCTGGCTGTACCCCCACCAAACCCCACAGCTCTTGGCTTCCCTTCCTGCCAGACTCTTGCTGATGCAGGCTCCAGGCTCAGTCCTTCGGTCCCTTTCTCTTCTCCACTTTTCTCTTGAAGGTTTCATTCAGTCTCATGACTTTAACTATTCCAGTGAGTCCTCAATCTGGGTCTCCAGAACTTGCTCATGAATTTCACCCTCACAGATTCCAAGGTCTCCACGATATTCCAATGCAGGCATCAAACAGTCACTTCAAATCCAGCACATACCCAGCTGACCTGCCTTCTGTCCACGCATGCTCCGACCCCTTACAATCCTGTTACCTGCACAGCTTTTCCTAACCTGGTTAATGTCTGTTCCATCCAGTTCTCAGGACCAACATGCTGAGAGCTGCTCCTGAGTCCCTGGGATCCAACCGACCAGCCGATCCTATCCTATCGGCTCTGAGGCCAGAATGTATCACAGTCCCTCCACCTCCCCCTGTCCACTGCTGCTCTGTCTACCCTTGTCCTTTCCCACCTGGATTATTACAACAGCCTCCTGACCTGCTCTCTCACTGTCTGTCCTCAGCAGACGCCAGGCCTGCCTTCTGAAAGCTCGATTAGAGCTCGAGACTCTTCCACTTGGGACCCTGTGGTGGCGCCTCTTTTCCTTCAGCACAGAAGGCCCAATCCTGTTGGTGGCCTGCAGGGCCCTATGTGACCTCTGCCCCTGGACCCCAACCTTGGCCCCGGCAGCTACTCCCGCCTTCGCCTCCTGGGCTGCAGACACATCCCACCTTGCTGTTATGGGACTCACCAGACAATCCCCCCACCGCAGGGCCTTTGCACTGACTATCATTTCTGCCCCCAAAGCCAACTGCATGAGAGCACGTGGCTGCCCCTCATGCCCGCCAGGCTGCATTCATACGGCCCCTCTGCTCACACTCTGGTCGAGGCCTGGCACCTTCTGCTTTGCCATTTTTCTCCTACAGCACACAGTACCTTGTAGCAAATCTAGCAGGCAATCTTTGTGTCTCCTGTCTGTCTCTTCCCTTTAGAACGTAAGCTCCATAGGATCAAGGAACTTAGTTTTGTTCACAGACTCCTAGAAGGGCCTTCAGGCTCCCAGAACACTGACTGGGTAGCCCAGTCAACTGATGAGAAAATAATGAAAACCACAACACCAGCCATGGTGGTTGCGGATCTTACTCGCGCTGCGTTGTAGATTCGAAATATCCTACTGATGATGTCTTCTTCCAGGTCAGCAGAAACAAACTCCACCTGGATGGGGCCGTGTCGGTGGACTCCATTCTCTGGCCAGTACTGTGGGCACAACTGGATCCAAAACACAGAAACGGGAGGTTAATGAGCAGAGTACATTTACTGCTCACGTCTGGGTAAGGTCACTACCAGCATCAGGCCCCAACACCTCTCATTCACTGCAGCGCCTTTCCTTTCTCTCTTCCTTCCCCCAGGTCGACCTGTTGACTTTCTTGTTGGCTGAGCCCCTAACTCCCCCTGTCCATCTAGTACTTTTTTCTCTATTTTCTGTGAAAGCATCACTAAGCCATGAGGAATTCTGCCTCCCAAAGAGGTCACATGGGCACTACTGAATATCATCGCTGTAAGATCTCTTTTGCTGCTGAAAGGCCCTCTTCTCCAGTCCTGGGGAGATGCCCTGAGCTGCCGTTACAAGAGCAAAGAAAATTTGAGATGACCCACTTGACACCCCAATCTCCAACCTTCCATCTGGGCCCGCCTAGGAGTATGTAATCACTCTGAGAGCAGAGCTGTTTAGTGACAAAATACTGATAACAGTGTTGGGTTGCATTTTCTCATGCTCTGGTCCAAACCCTCCCAGCTCAGACCTAGGAAACACGACGGAATAAGAGTAACCACTTTGGGCTTCAATTAAAAACTCAATTTCCTAGCGTCTCACACTCCAGGTATTGATGACACTGGAGAACCAGGAGTTCTGCTGAAACGTGGAGCAGGTGACGAGTGTGGCGGGCAGGGTGCCAAGCACGATGGCAGATGAGCGACGGGATCTTGCTTACCGCTGCCCTGCAGCAACACTGAACTTGGAGACAGGTGAGAAAAACTCCCGTCTGTTATCACAAATCTTTTCTAAAGCTCTGCAGGCATGCATGCATGCTCAGTTGTTCCACTGTGTCTGACTCTTTGCAACCCCCTGGATGTAGCCCGACAGGCTCTGTTGAGTGGGTTGCCCTGCCTTCCTCCAGGGAATCTTCCCAACCCAGGGATAGAACCCACATCTCTTGGGAAGCCTTCTAAAGCTCTGAGACCCTACTTAAAGTCTGAAATGAAACTTCTTCCGGGACTCAGTATGCAATGATGTTTTGAGAGCAGCATTTAACTATTTTTTTCCAATTTACTGGAGGGACAAATGGCTGAGGGGGGTAGGGCAAGAGGAAATCACTTCATTATTTTACAGGCTATTTCTTCTGAGCCAAGAGCAGATGAAAACATCGCATCTTAAGCAGAATGATGAACAATGAAGGTGAGAACCTACTGCTTGAAATTCCTTTTTCTGATGACTTTTCTTTTCCAAAGGATCTAAAATCTCATCATGGAAGGCTATAAAGGTTGATTGATATCCAAGATTGCAAGATGGTTTCCAGTGGATCAAACGAAGACATCTCCCTCTCTCTGTCATAGAAGCTAAAGGTTTGAATTTCATGACCAAGAAAGTTGCATGAGCTGAGTCCATAATATTTTAGAAATTACATTTATTTATTTGAAAATAAGGCTTCTGGGCTTCCCAGGTGGCTCGGCTGTAAAGAATCCACCTGCCAATGTAGGGGATACGGATTCGATCCCTGGGTCAGGAAGATGCCACATACCGTGGAGCGAACTAAGGCCCCATGCCACAACTATTGAGCCTGTGCTCTAGAGCCTGGGAGCTGAAATTTCGAAAGCCCATGCACCCTAGAGCCTGTGCTCAGCAACTAGAGAAGCCCTCACAGTGAGAAGCCCATGCGCTGCAACTGAAGACTAGCCCCAGCTCACGGCAACTAGAGAAAGTCCGAGCAGCAACGAAGACCGAGCACAGTTAAAAATAAAAATAACTAACTATGTAAAGGGCTTTCCTGGTGGCGCAGTTGGTAAAGAATCCGCCTGCAGTATGGGACACCTGCGTTTGATCCCTGGGTGGGGAAGATCCCCTGGAGGAGGGCATGGCAACCCACTCCAGTATTCTTGTCTGGAGAATCTCTATGGACAGAGGAGCCTGGTGGGCTACAGTCCATGGGGTTGCAAAGAGTTAGACACAACTGAGTGACTAAGCACACAACTATACAGTAAATAAAAACTTAAAAAAAGATATTGCTTCCACGAGGTTTTTCCTTCCTCACCAGAGCTTCTCAGTGACAAGTTATAAAACTGCCTTGTCAAAAGACAGCTCACTGAAGTTTATTTTCTCTTTGACCCCCCAGGGTACCCATGTTAAAATTAACAGGCATATGATGGGAAGCTGAGTTGGGAAGAGAAGCTCTCACACACACATCTGAACTGTCCTGCCCGTTTTCTCCTGATGGAGCCAGCCTTGCTTTCTGTTCGTCCTTCCAATTCAGCCCTCAATCTAAAGCTCGTCACTTTCACCAGAGAAACACGAACGGCCGGGCTGGCGCGGACTCCTGGATTATGGCATTCTGCATCCTGCCCAAGGAAACCGTGCGGAAAATGGCTTAAATAGTGCATAACACGTCCATGAACTGGGCCTATAAATACTTAAAGCAGCTGAGTGCTATTCTTGCACGATTGCAGAGACTTTCGGTTCAAATGCTCCGTTTAGTGCTCTCTAAAAGGCCGAATCCCAAGAGCATCCTTTCTCCAAACCAGTACCGGCTCCATCTGCTGAGCGGGATGGGGACCTTGGTCTCTCCTGTTGGGACAGCCAAGGCTCAGTATGAGCCCAGACAACTGTGGGTTAGGATGTGACTTTAGAATTCAAGTGTTAGTTGCTTAGTCATGTCCGATATTTTGTGACCCCATGGACTGTAGCTGCCAGGCTCCTCTGTCCATGGGATTCTCCAGGCGAGGATACTGGAGTGAGTAGTCAGTTCTTCCAAGGATCGAACCCAGGTCTCCTGCATTGCAGGCAGATTCTTTGCTGTCTGAGTTCACGGCTGAGTGACTAACATGCTTGAGAATTCAACAGTGTCGTCCAGAAAGAACGTGTGTAAGCCACTGATGTCTGGTTCACGCATATGGAAAAAAAACAGTCTATCACTGCATTTCAGTATGCACATTAGGGGAAAAACAATGATTCTGAAGAGGGAACACTTGCTCATCCTCTGTCTGTGACCAAGCAATCTTGAATGAGTGGAGCTGAACGCACGGCACTGTGAGTTAGAAAACCAGAACCCTCGGTCCTATTTCTGGTTGTGTCATGGGGGTTCCCCAGCTGTGGTGTCTGCTTGTTTTTATAAATGGTTGCCACCCATTCTTCGGAGAGGAGAGGATCACCACGGAAGACTACTGAAATATTTAATCTTCTTAAGTAAAAAGGACCAGATGAGGACAAGCACGATCATTATTATTTCATTAACTAGCTTTTGGGCTACAGCCTTAACAAGACAATGCATTGCTTCAAATGTAATGAAAAACATTACAGGACTGAAGGGAAGGTCCAAGGGACTTTTGGCAGATTGATGTTAAGAAAGTGGATTTTAGGAAGGAAAATTTTTGTCCACTTCGGCTGCTGCAATATGTCAGACTTTCATTTTTTAAGAAAAATTTGTCTCTATGAGACAGAAAATTAATTCCGTTCCAGAACAAGTTTATTCTTATAACACACCAAGTTTAAACTTCCCACAAGGGCCTCTGTCACGGCAGGTCAGCCCGTGATTAGAATAGCCAGGCCCTACAGTGATAAATCCAGCTCCCAGGGCCCCTGGGCTCACTCTGTCTGGCCTGACAATTCCCTTTAGGAAAATCCTTCTAACCCCATTACTAATACTGAGTCACCACCGCCCAGTTCTAGCTCTCTATGTATAAGAGGAGGAGCTACGAACAAATCACATTCATCATTCTGAGTTTTCCTTATCTTCCAGGCTCGGTTTCATTGCTCTTTAATATATCTTTACCAAAGGGTTGACAAAAGTAATTGCTATCCCTCAGATATGAAAAAGCCTCCACTCTTTTCACCGTGCTAGGCCGACTGCCAGCTGTGGGCTCCAGGTGGGCCATGCCAGGAGGCTGGGAGACACTCCCAGCCCGGGTGTGGGGCTGTGTCAGAGGCTGACGGCCTTTCTCACCATCTCTGGTCGGTGTGCTCTATGTCCTTCAGCCCCCGGGTGAGTCCTGACTGCCTGTTACCCTGCATCTCTCTCCAGTCAGCATTTCCATCGAGAACAGCCCAGATTATGACCCTCTGTTTCCTCATCACTCACACTGTCTCTGAGTTCAGTCCATCTTTTTGGTCTCAGACTATTTTCTGCTGCCATCCCTAATTACACCTGGTTTTTATTATTTTTTGTAAAGTTGTTTTGTGTGTGTGCAGACTATTTTTTGTGTGTGCAGACCATTTTTAAACTCCTCACTGAGTTTTTTTTTTTTTTAAACAATATTGCTTCTGTTTTATATTTTGTTTTTTTTTTCACCATGAGTCATGCAGGATCTGAGCTCCCCGACCAGGGATCGAACCCACAGCGCCTGCTGGAAGGTGCAGTCTTAACCACTGGACTGCCAGGGAAGTCCCCTGTCTGGTTTGTGACACAGGCATCTTTGGCTCCCTGTATCGTCTGGGGTTTGTAACCTGCTGCCAGGGGACTGCATTCTCGATGTGCAAACACAGAAAACGCAGACCTGACCCTGGGTGGGGCTCTGGCAGCCGTAGTCCATGCATCTCACCTGGGCAGGGTCCACGTCGTTTAGCATCACCACAGACGTGCAGTGATAATCCAGGACCAGCCTCCAGAAGTCTTTCACCGTGTTTGGCAGAGGATGCTGGGTGACTATGAAAGCCGAGGGCTGTTTATAGCTCTGCAGACGCAAACAAGAGAGATCCAAATGGACCCGGGAGAACGTGACAGGAGGGAGCTAAGTTATTTTGTACACATGGGAGCTTGTGACACAAAACACTGAACGTATTTAACAACTGTTGAATTCTATCACCATGGTCCATGCCAAAACAGGCCAAAAATAGACTCATCTGCAGAAAAATAATGCTAAAGTCACCTCACTTTGATATTTAGAAAACTTAATAAGTATCTCCTACAATTTGTTTGGTATTTCTGGTAGAAAGGCAACGTCGACTCTACACACAACTAATTTAATGGAGAAAATTTTACTTTAAAATATGCATGATTAAGATAGTTCCGTTTCTCCTAAAATCTGTGCGCTTATTGTTTAAATGTGTGAGATGGTGTTACTTATTCCTGCCATCCAAGGACACACACGCTTTTGACAGCTCTGCAGAGCATCAGACAAGCTTAAATACCTTTTTACCAATATCACACCAATAGAATTAAAATTTCTGCATTAGCACTGAAAATCCCCATTCACTTTTCCCATCAATTGAATAGCACATGCTCATTCAGTTAGAAGTAAATAGACTGACAGGAGGTAATGGGTTGTGTACTATCTGTGCTGACAGGCAATTTCTCCCCCATGTTAATTACTGCCTAAATCAGGAGGAATGGGAACTAAAATAATGCTGCAAACCATATTATCCCACTTCACTGCCTTCCTGACTTCATAGCTGTCTCTTGCTCTCTGGGCAGCAGGTTAAAAGACTGAAGTGCTCAGAGTGCCACCAACACACCCCTCATTTATCAGCCCTCCTGGACCGGGGTCTCCCAGAGACCAAGAACATCGGTCTCCACACAGAAACAGATACGGAGGCAGAAGTGCACTTCGCTGAAAGCACAGTTCACGGCTTTAAAGGAAACCAGGGAGNCAGCTGTGTGCTGCCCGGGGAGGGGGTGCGGGGGTGGGGGGGCTCACGTCCATGAGGGCCGCGTTGATGTAGTTGCTGCTTTCGCCGTCGATGGTGATGAGGAATGGCAGGCAGCGGTCAGGAGGCAGGATGTCCATGCAGCGGTTCTTCTCGTGGTTACGGGGCAGGAGCGCGATGCTGCAGTCTTCCACGCGCAGGGTCGGCGTCACCATGTTCAGTGTCTGGTGGACAGAGCAGGCATGCTCGGGAGGCGAACCCTGTCTCGTGTGCAGATCTCAGGGGACCCCCTGTGTCCTGCGGCTGATGGCCCCACTCCCCACTCCCTGGACCCCACTTACACAATGAGATTTTTATTTCCTCTTTAGTCTTCAGGACTCTGTGCACAGGCAGAGCCCATCAGACACAAGGACTGCTGAGTGTATGCCAGATCAGGTGCCAATGAGTCTAGCTAGGACTGGACACTAGAGTTTGGAGGAAGAGGTTGGCAGAGGTCAGGCTGGAGTTAGGTGCATTCAGACCCAAGGCAAGCATGAGAAATGGCACAGAGCACTTGGGGGGCACCAGTGGTAAAGAACCTGCCTGCGAATGCGGGAGACCTAACAGATGCGAGTTTGATCCCTGGGCCGGGAAGATCCCCTGGAGGAAGGCAGGGCAACCCACTCCAGTACCCTTGCCTGGAGAACCCCATGGACAGAGGAGCCTGGTGGGCTACAGTCCACGGGATCAAAAAGAGTCAGACACGACTGAACGACTTAGAACGCATGCACTCTTGCCAGCAAGCACCCTGGATGTGCCTGGCTTGGTCTAGCCATCGGGGTTACACTGTGGGTTGGTCTGACATCTGCTCCCTGGGCAGGGGTAGGGGAGGGGAGGGCCTGGCTCTGCCAGACCAGTGGGTCTCGATGTGGGGACACTAACTACATCAGCACGTGGTCTGGCTGTCAGGATGGTGTGTAGGGGGGCAGGGCTCAGGCATTCAGTGGGCAGTGACCAGGGATGCAACTAAACACCCGACAGGACAGCCCTTCGGCCACCAACAACTGAGCCCCCAGCGCCAACAGTGCTAAGGCTGAGAGGGCTGAAGGGCTCTGGAGCCGACTCTGAGGTTCTTCTTGGGAGCAAGGTCACAGCCTTGTCCCTTTAGCATGACCTACCCGGAATTCCTCCTTGATCTGGCTCGAATTGGTCTGTGGGTCCAGCTTGTTCATGTCATAGTAGAGAGACCTGACCTGGGAAGCGGGCACCGAGGTGTCCCCGCAGAGACAGGCTTCCAGAATGGCATCGTGGATGAACACGTACTGCTCCTGGGGAAGCAGAGAAACCAAGGTAACTCCTAGGAACCAGAGGAGGACAGGAGGTGGCCCCTCGCGGACCAGAGAACGATGGTTCACCCGTCACAGAGCACACCTTCCTTCCGGAGAGAAGGCCGGGGAGGGGACCTGGCCGCCCAGAGGGGGCTGTCCCAGGGCCAGTAATCCTGTCCCCCTCCAGTGGAAGGGCAGGGCACTGATTGGCCACATGCGGAGCACAGTGGGATGAGAGGTAAGCAGGGGCTCAGTGCAGAAGGCTTCAACACACTGATGGAAACCACTCAGACACTGGGGCTTCCCAGGTGGTGCTAGTGGTAGAGAAACTGCCTGTCAATGCAGATGTAAGAGATGTGGGTTCGATCCCTGGGTCAGGGAGGTCCCCTGGAGAAGGGAATGGCCACTGACTTCAGAATTCTTGCCTGGAGAATCCCATGGACAGAGGAGCTTGGTGGGCTACAGTTCATGGGGTCGCACATGGTTGGACATGACTAAAGCGACTTAACATGCACGCACATTAGTAAAAACATTAATTTCCTAGGAGCAGGGTGGAATACTTTTTCTCAAACACTTAAGTTTCTGAAACACTTTGAATTCTAACTTAGGGAAGTTCCAGAGTGCTTCCAGAAAGTGGGCAAATTCCCACGATGCCAGGCCATTCACTGGACAGAATTTTTAAGGACAGTCAGAAGAGAAGGAAATGCACAGAGATTACCCTTAAAAATCACTCTGCAAATGCCTGCCTATTCTCAGGGGTGGTCTCGCTCTGGTTACCAGCTAGTTTAAAAGACACAGTAAAAAGAAACGGTACTGAAATCCTGAAGGCTTCAAAGTGGAGCCTCGACAGGGACCCTGGACGCAGAAGCAAGGGGAAAGCTGGGCTTGGGGAGCAAATTCTGTTACCTGGCAGACTCCTGGCCTTTTTCATGTGTTTATGAGAGAAGAAAGAAGAGGAAGGAAGGAGGAGGGTGGGAAGAAAGGATGGCCACGTGCTTCGCCTTTTCTGCCGGGGGTTTCTGAAAACAGAACGGCAGCTTCTCTCCCCCCGCCCCTTGGTCCTGGGACGTGGGCCACGGGGGCGGGGCCTGAGGCTGGGNAAGAAAAACACCAATACAGTATACTAACGCATATATATGGAATTTAGAAAGATGGTAATGATAACCCTGTATGTGAGATAGCAAAAGAGACACAGATGTATAGAACAGAACAGTCTTTTGGACTCTGTGGGAGAGGGAGAGGGTGGGATGATTTGGGAGAATGGCATTGAAATATGTATAATATCATATAAAAAATGAATCACCAGTCTAGGTTTGATGCAGGATACAGGATGCTTGGGGCTGGTGCACTGGGATGACCCAGAGGGATGGTAGGGGGACAGGGAGGTGGGAGGGGTGGTTCAGGATTGGGAGCATGTGTACACCCGTGGCAGATTCATGTTGATGTATGGCAAAACCAATACAATACTGTAAAGTAAAAAAACAAAAACAAAAGGAAGGCAGTGAAGTTAGTGTTAGGAAAATTGTGAAAATCCCAGGACCAGTTGCCCTGACAGTGAGGCCCCACACTTTGATAGTGATGATGTAAAAAAAAGGAAGAGAAGAAAAAGAGCAAAAGCCCCTGAAGAAAATGGTAATTAAGGATAGAGCTACATACATCTGGACTTCTTTTCCCAGGGAAATATTGGTGGCTCAAATAAAAGACAATATCATAAGGGGGAGAATTAATTGAATAAATAGATTAAATTGAGTCTTCTGGCTTCACAGCTTCTGCAGACCAGCTTTTCTTACACTGGTTTGTTCTTAACCAATTTCAGTAAAATCAGTGGTTGCACTCCTGCCCTAACCACCTTACTCTCATCTCTAGCAAATTACAAAACAGACTTTACAACTCACTATACTGCAATGTGCGGAGGTATCCCCTGGAGACCTGACAATGTAGTGTCTGGTTTTGTGTGTCTGGAGTGAGCCTGAGAGTCTGAGGTTCTACATTTCTAACAAGACCCTGAGTGACACTGATGTTGGCCCAAAGATCGCTCTGACTAGTAGAGCTAGGGAGAATGAGGGGAGGATTTAAGGAGAAAGTTACATGGCTCTGAGAGTAGTTCAGGTTGAAGATGACAGGATCATCCTTGACTAAGGCAGTGACCATGAAGATGAAGACATAGGCAGTGACTGGAAAATATTAACTTGAAAATGTTCTGTAGGTCAGATTAGCAAGATTGGTGACAGGTTAGATGGAAGAGAACAAAATGGGGAAAAGTCCCTTATTTCCAGTTTGAGCAAGTGATTGTGTATGTATGTAGTCCAATTGGACTATACAGTCCATGGGGTCACAGAGTCGGACACAACTGAGCGACTTTCACTTTCACTTAATCTGTATTGTTTCACTTTCACCCAACCAGTCCATTCTGAAGGAGATCAGCCCTGGGATTTCTTTGGAAGGAATGAGGCTAAAGCTGAAACTCCAGTACTTTGGCCACCTTATGAGAAGAGTTGACTCATTGGAAAAGACTCTGATGCTGGGAGGGATTGAGGGCAGGAGGAGAAGGGGACGACCGAGGATGACATGACTGGATGGCATCACGGACTCGGTGGACGTGAGTCTGAGTGAACTCCGGGAGTTGGTGATGGACAGGGAGGCCTGGCGTCCTGCGATTCTTGGGGTCACAAAGAGTCGGACACGACTGAGTGACTGAAATGGACTGAACTGAACTGAACTGAAAGGGCACTACTGGCTCTGAAATCCTAGGCCACAATGAGACTTTAGGACTTTCTTTGGATTCAGGATTTTCACAGGTAGTATTACCCAGCCCTGGAAAGATGTTATGGTCCAGTGATAACCAGCATGATTTTGGAGTCAAGCAGATTTTGGTTTCATTTAGCAGTCTCAAGTCAATAACCCTTCTGAGACTCACTTTCCTCACCCATATAATTTGAGTAACATACTATCTGCCCATAAGCTTGCTACAGGAACAAAGGGGGAAAATATACAAGAGCTCAGCCTACTGGCCAACACATAATAAATGTTATCACCATTATTGTATATTAATTGTTTAATTTAGTTTTCTTTAAGAACACAAAAGCATTTGGTTTGTGTTATGTATTTTTTAAAAAATATTTATTTATTAGGCTGTGCTGAGTCTTAGTTGAGGCACGTGGAATCTAGTTCCCTGACCAGGGAGCAAACTCTGGCCCCCTGCATTGGGAGCACAGAGTCTTGGCCACTGGACCACCAGGGAAGTTCCTATTTTCTTTTATTCTTTTTAGAAAATTTAAAGCTGAATCAAGATATTTAAAACATGAAGAAATGACTTTAAATATATTTTTAAAAGTAGATGAGTGTTCTCTTAAAAATAATGCAAGGTTTTCATTAAATGAAAGAATTGAGATTACTTACCTTTTTCCCTGTTATTTCACTAGCGCCTGTAAAAAAAATATAATCAACAAGGGTATTTTTCTAATAAGTGGATTTTAGCCCCTGTGTGTTGTGGGGCATTTCTCCTCTCTCTCCCTAATCTTTCCTTCCCCTACTCTCCCCTTCCCCAATCCCGTCCCACTGCAAGGCTGTAATTAACTTCTGTGCAGTAAGTGTATTTGTGTTCCCAGACCTGTCACAACCGTTGACTCTCTCAAAGTACCCAATAAATGCTTCTAAATGAATTAATACGTGGCTATTAAATGAGCCAGGCCTGCTTGTCCAGGAAGAAGACTCTTTCCAGGTCTCTAGGTTCAGTTTGATAGGCGATAACATAACAGCTCCATATCTGCTAGAAGATGTCTGGAAGATGCCTGTGGTCCAGCCAAACGACTGGATTTAATGAATCCTAGCATCCTAGAGATACCACAGATAAATAGCTACCTGTCACCCAGATAAAAAGTTCTTTTGATATCTGTCACCTAGTAGCACATACTCAAGCCAACTTGCTAAATAGAGCTTTGCTTCTATGGGATGTTATATATGATATTTCCATTGATGTGTTGAATACAGATTTTTATCACTATGGATGAAATCTACATTTGACTACACCTAAGATTACAGCGATCTCATCTTTAGAGGTGCTCTGTAGATGGACTCTGTGGTCCTGTAAATCACTCCCTGACTTAAAAAAAAACCTCAGATGGCAGCACTTACTCTCAGTATGATGTGCAAATGGAACTCAAAACCAGTCACTGAAATATACTGCTGGCAATTAAGGCAAACACTTTACAACAGATCATTATATTTTTTTTCCCATTTAAGGCTCTCTTGTTTATCCATTGCAGTAAGAGGGTTTACATGTCCCTGGAAGCAAGACAATGCTTGAAAGTCTCTGCCATTTAAACGGCCACCTCAGATTGCTTCCTGTGGAAAATTTCAGGGGTAGAAAGGGTGACACAAAGTGGATGTGCCTGTCCACCATGGGGGAAACTCATGTTTGCTGACTTAAAATTTGTCTTATGAATTTGCTTTTATGATGTTGTATTGTACAATCAAATTATAGTCTGACAAGTAGTTTTTTGGGGTCAAAGCAGGATTTATAAACCCCACTGCCACTATTATAAATCTGCTGGTGAAGTAATTGAGTGCGAACAATATGTGTGCCTTTCAGAGAGTTTTTCTAACACATGAAGCATTTTATATTNGCGCCTGGCATCCTCGCAATGCGTCAACGCCTCTGCCGAGTTCCCAAACATTTCTATCACCCCAAGGGGACTCGCACCCGTTGCCCTCGCTCGGCCCCCACTCACCTGCAGTGCACCACCAACGGGCCTGCGTTGGGCGGGCTCTTGGATTTCACCTGCCGGACAAAGCCCAGCAGCCCGGTGGCGTGGTAGGGGACTCCATGGTCCGGCCAGCCCGTGAAGTGGAACTGTCTGATCTCTCGGATTTCGTGGACGCCTCGCTGCCAGGGGCCAGTCAGCACGGGAGAGAACACAGGGAAATAGACACTGAGGTGCCAGGAGGGCACCAAGGACCCTCAGCGTCAGGGAGCCTGGGGCTGGGTAACTGACTGCTGGGAAGAAAGTCATTCTCCAAGGTCACACAGACTCTGAGAGCTCATCACAGGGAGGAAGATGTTTGTAGGGGTGGAAGGGGAGGTGATGCCTTGGGAACACGTGAGTTTACAGGTGCAACGGCAGTGAGTGGATAGTAGTGGGCGCTGAGACTCCTCGAGCCTCCTTTCTAAGCTGTAGGCTCTGTTAACAGTCTGTGTGTCACTCATATCCTATGGTGTGAGGAGTGGGCCCCAAGACACAGATTGGGGGCGGGAGGGGTCTAAGGCATGTTTATGTCTCAAGACAAGCAACCGAGACGCAGACCCCTGCTTAGCTCTTCCGTGCCCTGGTGCCATCTGTGCCAGGCACTTGGGTTGTGCACACGCCTATGTGTACAGGAAGGCTGCTGGAAGAAGGACTGCTTCCATCCGGACAGGCCAGAGGACCACTTTTCATTGGAACTAAGTTTGTTAGGCTTCTCTTTCTAATTGGGGTAGACACTGAAGCCATGCATCTGGTCACCAACAATCATATGCAAACGCAGCTCTTCAGGTCTGACTCCAGGGTCTAGAGTGGCAGAGGTGTCTTCAGTGGTTGGCTTTCAGGAGGTAGGCATGTCAGCAAATATGAACCATGGAAACCAAGAGGTATTTTTGCTGGAATTCTATGTTAGATCAGTAAACTGAAGAGGGAGGGTGGTCTGCCATACAACTGAAGGGGAGGCAGAAGGAAACAGACTTCAAATATTTTTCTTTAAAATTTACTTTTGTGTTTTGAGAATAACTAAGTTGATTTATGGGCTTCCCTGATGGCTCAGGGAATCTGAGCTGCCAATGAAGGAGACATGGGTTCCATCTCTGGGTTCAGGAAGATCTCCTGGAGAAAGAAATGGTAACCCACTCCAGTATTCTTGCCTGGAGACTACCATGGACAGAAAGCCTGGTGAGCTATAGTCCATGGGGTTGCAAAGAGTTGGACATGACTGAGCAACTAAGTACGTTAAATTGATTTTTATCCATTTTTTTCTTCCTATGAATCTATGCAGGAAGACTGTGTTTTAAAACAAGAGTCTGTTTTGAAAACAATTACTTCCAGAATAAAGGCTGGAGGTAACCTGAGATAAAACTTGACTTTTCCCCTTCTCTCTTTCTAGCACTGTTTCCTGGACACCATCTCTGTGTTAGGCCCTTGGTGTGGTCTTACTATCTCAACACAAACTGTTCAGGAACCCTATGTTCACCATCAGTCACTGTTTGTGGAAACTTAGCCAGGAAGAAATTTATGTGCTTTGAAAGACCAGAAGAGGCAAACAACTATAGGTTCTAAAGATGAGTTGTTTGCTATCAGGGTGTTCATTTGTCTTGGTTTAATAACACAAAAGTGCGGAAGCTTCATTTCTCTTAGAAAATCATGCTGTTCTTTAGTTGGTTTAAGCATTAAGGAATTATGCCGTCGGGGATTCACAAAAGAAAATCAACACTGTCATCTGCTAAATACACTCTGTGACCCCAGAGCAAGATTCCTAGGTGGTTAGGAGCCCACATTTCCTCTTGCTGAAACCATGTTAACAGTTGGCCAAAACCTCCATCAGAAGACAAATGGTGAGGTTGTGTCATCCCTGAGTGCTCCCCTGGATTGCTCTTTCCCGGACAGGGCAGGGGTGGTCCCAGGAAAGGGAAAAGCCTATAAGAAATATTTCTTCATTCCAAAGAGGACAAGAGAGCACTTATGTCCCTGATATACTGTTAATTTTAATTTTTTTGAGCACTTCTTTTTCTAGGTTTCAGATCTAGCATCCCCAAATTCTGAACTCCATCCATCATGGGGTGGGGAAGGGGCGTCCAACCCATGCAAGGCTCATTCTCTCAGCAAGGTGGATGTCAGTGTCTAGGATGCAGCGAACCTCTTTCCAAAATAAACCTTGCTCTCTAATGTGCTCACTACTTATGAGACGAGCAATGGAGTGGCTTCTGAGTTACTTCTCACTCTTGTTCACGGATGCGGCAGTTCCCTCTTTTGCTGTTTTGTAGTATATTTGGGGGGATAGATCATAGATGTGATTGGTGATCACAGCCCCAACACGTTGCAAGTTGATATCAAGTATATTTTTGTTTTTCATTAACCAGATTTTGTTGTTGTTGTTCAGTTACTAAGTCGCGTCTGACTCTTTGTGACTCCATGGACTGTAGCATGCCAGGCTCCTCTGTCCTCTACTGTCTCCCGGAGTTTGCTCAACAAGACTTAATGTGATATAAATCAGTATCATCATTATATATATAAATTGTAATAAATATTAATGCTATATAAAGGTGTCTGTATAGCCAAAGCTATGGTCATTCCAGTAGTCATGTATGGATGTGACAGTTGGACCACAAAGAAGGCTGAGCGCCAAAGAGTTGATGCTTTCGAACTATGGTGCTAGAGAGGACTCTTGAAAGTCCCTTGGGAAGCAAGGAGATGAAACCAGTCAATCCTAAAGGAAATAAACCCTGAATATTCACTGGAAGGATTGATACTGAAGCTGAAGCTCCAATACTTTGGCCACCTTAGGTGAAGAGCCAACTCATTGGAAAAGACCCTGATGCTGGGAAAGATTGAGGGCAAGAGGAGAAGGAGGCAACAGAGGATGAGATGGCAGGATGGCATCACTCACTCAATGGACATGAGTTTGAGCAAGCTCTGGAAGATAGTGAGGGATAGGAAAGTCTGGTGCAGTCCGTGGGGTCACAAAATTGGACACCACTTAGTGATTGAACAATAACAATAAAAGGTGTGATATTTACTTCATTCTCCTTGTACTATAATGGGAAGAAAGATGCCTAGTAGAGCCTAATTCAGAGAGGGTGCTTGATAAGTAAGTGTGGGATGGATGAATCCCTAGGTGCATGTTCTTTCGGACAGGTTTCAGGCCATATTCCTGCTTTTTGGAGCCCCAGGCACCTCGTTGAGAGGGAATTTGGTGTCTGTAGCCAGCTTCCTTGCTGCCAGCATCAGCGAGGATAGATTCCCCTGACAGGTCCACAGAAGCTTTTCAGCTGTCTTCCTCCAGCCAGGATAGGTACTTTGTCATTTAACATCTGTTCAGCTCCGGGTCATCAGCCTCATGGGAAAGGAAAGAGGACCGCCCCATGGAAAACACAGGCATTGATCAGTTTCAAATCATAAGCCTTCCTGCTTGTTTGCAGAATGAAGCCCAAACCTATTTTTCACCTTTAGGTCCCTTGATGTAAATCCTCTCAAAATAGAATCAGAACTGCAGGACTCTCAAAGCACACACTTCACTTGGCTGTTTCTCTCTCTCTCTCTTTTTTTAAAGTTTCCTTTCTAATGAGGAAGTTTAAAACCTACAAGAAGTGCTCCGCAGAAGTACTAACGATTTGTTTTCCTTAAAGATTCCAATTGCCTGGTTAGAAAATCATTAACATGTCATTCTGATTTCCCCAAATGCCTTAACAAGCTCCTCATCCTTCCTTTTCTTCCACCAGCCTTTGCTGGCTGTCTTAGGACTAAAATACCTGGGTGTATCAGAAACATTTTTGGGCAGCTGGGGATAGAGAACACTAAGAGGTTAAAAAAAGAGCAAAGAAACAAACAAATCCTTCCTTTAGCCACTGAGATGCATTTTCAGCTTATTAGAGAGCTGACTATTGTTCAAAGAACTCCATGTTTAAGTGATGGCTTTTGGATGATTTTTTTTTAAAGAAAAAAATATTCGGGGTCTTTTATCACTATCTGTTTTAATACAGTTATTCATGAGTGCTCTTGCCAAGAGCCATACAAAAATCCTCCATATGCTTTTCTTTTTTTTCCCTCCTGATTCTGCCTAAAAAGGAAAAAAAAACTGACATCAAAGTGTGAGGTTCAGAACTTAAAGAATTGAGTCAACCAGAACTCCACATTCTTTGAAGTCTTCAAGCCTCCTGTCTGCTTATTAAAAAAGACAGGCTAAGGGAAAAAAATGCTAAATAGTATGAGAAACAGATTAAAATAAACGGAAGTTTCTTCAGCCTTGTGATTCTATGACAAGTAGGGTTTTGAAAGTCAGGAGAGGTGTTCAGAACACTGGGGTAAATGAGCCGGGAAGCCAACGCTGCCGTTTCTTCATTTCCCACAACTGGTCTCGTTAGTCTGGAGACGGCGTTGAGATGCAGGGGGAGTAAAGGCTGGAACCAACTGCCCAGAGGTTCGCTCACAACCCTGGGCTCTCTAAGGGAACCCACCACTGGGCAACTCGTGCCAGCATCGCTAGGCACAGTGTAGGGCTCGGCTGCAGAGAACCAGCTCTGGACAGAAGCCTGGGGACTCCAGAGACAACGCCAGCGGTCCCCTTCTTGGAGGACAGCAAGGCAGAGAACTCGCCGGACACATCATCTCCTCTCCCCGCCCCCCGCAGCCTACCTGTGACACTTCTCGGGACGGACTGCAGTGTGCTTCTCCTCCGGGCCCTCCCTATGTCGGCAGAAAGAGGGGGGGTAAGGAGATTCCCTGTTATGCTCAGAGCGGCAGCCCCATCCATGCGCATGGGATGAGATTTGGGATGCCGCGCCCGCAGGGACCGAGGGCTGAAACCAGCATGGGAGTGAGTGAATGGCGAAGCTGGTTCATGCAGAAGCGTCTCGCGTCTACTTGTGCATGTTTCCAGGTAGACGCTTCCACCTGGGAAGTCCATTATCTGCATGAAACCACAGGCTGAGAAAGGCTTGAGGACGTGAAGGGTATCCAGGAGGAGTTAGAATCCGTGTCTCCACACTGATGCTAACTCAGTACTGGGGAACCCACATGGACATACAGCATGAAGGACATTTATCAGCTGCCTCTGAACAAGGACAGAGAGACGGGCTGAACAATACCAACCAGGTTGAAAAGAAAAAGGAAGTGGACAGCTAGGTGTATCTTTTGGATTAGTGGCAAAATACATATTCCTATGAAATGGGAATGATTTGCTTCAAAGATGGCAGTGAGGTGCTGCAGGACCAGAGGGTAGGATGCAGTCCTGAGTCATCACTGGCTACAGCCTACCTGCGTTCAGGTGAGACCACTGATGAATTATCCCGGATAAGTTAATGAGGCTGGTATCACTAATGTCTGACTGTAGCTTTTCAAAAATAGTGTGGAAGCTTACCTTTTCAACAGCAAATGTTCTTATCACATATTCTGCCAGTAGTTCTGTTTCTATTAGGGTAACTTTAATGTCTTTATAGATCTCCGTGTCATCTGGCCAGTATTTGCAGCATTTGACCTTTAGAAAACACAAAGGAAATGAGGCTAAAGTGGGTTTTTGTTTTTTTTTTGAGTTCTCTAAATGATGGGTCACAGTATAATTTATAGGATACAATTTGTGCACAAAATCAGAAATATAGCTTAACTTTTTTCTTTTTAGATCACCTGTATATTTTTTTGTCTCCCCAGAATAAAATACAATTTGAGTCATGGGAGGAATAAAACCTAGGAAAATGGTCTAAAGTTAACAGATTGTATTTATACTACAAATATCCCAGTTACAGTAACCATTCATTTCTTGTCTATTTCTACTCAGGAGTGGCCTGGAAAAATAAACTACAAAAGGTGGCTTGCAATATTTTAGCTCCTCTGAACTTTAAATTTCTTCTAGCTTCAGAAATTGATGGAACATTTTGGAGGAGGACTGAGCAGGAAATTGGAGCCAAAAGTCAAGATTAGAGATTTTTTTTTTTCTGAAGAAGGCAATAGCTATGTGTTTTTCTCAAGTTACAATTACAGATTCACTTTTTGTCTAAGTAAATTCAATGTACAAAACCTGGTGAACTCCCCATGTTAACGATTTCTTCAGTCATCCTAGCACAAAACCTGGAGATCCTTCTCCAAAACCCAAGCAAGTGCCAAGTTGAGCAAGTGGTAGAAACAGCTTTCAGATATGTTTTCCAGCTTTTGATTCCCTCTGCCACCATCTTCATTAAGGCTCTGCTAACTTCCTGTGTGGACATCCCCTCCTCAAGAAGCTGCAAAAACCCTTCCAAGTGTGGTCCCCCAGGCACTGACTTGCTCTGTTCAATAAACTTCTATTTTCAATGACTGCCCATGAAATTAAAGGGAAATTAACTTTGGCCTGGCACGTAGAGGTCTTTCTTGTACTTGGCTGCAACTAGACTAGCATCTTCATCCTTATATTTTTATTACCCTTCTTTCGAGCCACATGTATTTTATGTTCAGAGACAAGTGGTCTGCCTGATCCCCCAGCAGATCTCACGGTCCAGACTCCTACTCAGGCCCCTCCCAGTCACACAATTTGTCCAGCTGAACATTTCATCTGTTCTTCGAAGAGTATTTCAAATGCCACACCCCTTCAAAGCCTTTTCTCCATGGATGTGAGCTCTCTGTTGATGGTCTGGTAGGATGTGCCAGTTCTGTTGCGATGACACTGGGTGATGGTCTGCTTATTACCTGCAGGCAAGCAGAGGGCTTTCTATTGCTTATTTCTGCCCCTGGGGTCCAGAAGGGTGGTCATTAGGAGAAAGGAAGCCTCCTTCCAAAGAGTTGCTTGTGGGCAGCTTTCTTCGAGCAGAGGCACCTGGCTGGGCGGGCCCAGAAGCGGCAGCCGAGCCTTTCTGCATCCCGTCCTCCCATCTCATCTCCCAAAATATCCTGAAATGGCTTGCCACATCTGTTTCCAGCCTACTCAAAAGCTTTCTAAATTGGGTTCACTTTAGTATCTTTTTAACTGCTTGGACTTGTGTCAAGAGGAAAGTATGTTTCCTTCTGGATGCAGGCTCTCCAGTTGGAGGAGTCCGGGCTTGAGTCGCCTCCTGGCCTCTNGCCTCTGAGCTCCCCAAAGGTGCAGATGGATGACAGTGTCCAGAAAAGACGGATCCAGCCTATGAACAAAAGCTCTCAGGAAACAGGAAAACACTGACTGTGAACAGTAAACAACAGTAGAGAGACATTCGGGCAGAGATGCCTGGAATCCCAGGGCTCACAGCATGTGGCTCCGGCGGTGATTCCGGGACAAGGTCACGCAGGCGGTCGGGTCCCCTCTGGCCTCCCCAGCGCCACTTGCCAGGCTCCAGGTGCGGAGCAGGGGCTCGGGCCTGATCTGGGTGGGCTCAGGAGCTCGTGGGTCATGGACGAGCTGACCTTTGAGTCAGACTGTGGACAACGGGGGCTGCCCTTAGAGGGCAGTTCTGGATAAAACCGAGCAACAGTCTAGCCCAAGACTGTGTGGTGTCAGCAAAGAGGCCGAGGGCTCTGGGCGCTGGCTGGGCGTGGCCCATCGCAGGCTCTGGGGCTTCTGGCTCACTCCATCGGAGGAGAAGACCCTTGATGGTGGGACACCGACATGGAAAACAGGGCCTAGGATTTACGCATTCATTTTCAAGCTCTTACTCATAAATAAAACTGGCCCTAAATTTCTGATCCATTATTGTTTTCACTGCTGCTGGAGATAATCTAGATAAAGTATTATGAAGTCAGTTACTCAACGTTTGGAGCATTAGACGTCCCTTCCTTCAGTGGCTTCTGAGTAAGTTTTTATTACAAAACTTTACATGCTTTTCCAATATGAGGCTTCCATAACACGTCTATAATTTTACATTTAGTAGCCTTTCATTTTTGCAGTAGTAAACGTAAAAGTTAAAATATGCCACCATACTTTACGGACTGAATCTTGTAAGTCGCAAAAGGCATAAGGGCGACATAGAAAACAGTCGGCTTTCACATTAATAATTAATAAACCTTAACAACACTTATTTGATAGGTGCATTGTCTCTCCTCTGAAGCTAGATAAGGGAAAATCATGGAATTTTTATGAATAATTTTTGGTTTCAGCTGCAGAAAAGCAAAGCAAAGCTGAGATGGCTGGTTGCATGGGATTTAATCTGTTTATTTTCCTGAATTGTTAAGAGCATCCCTGTCCCCCAAATATCATTTAAAACAATAAAAATCAACTAAAAATTTCGAAGCAAACACTGAGAATTATTCTATGATGGGGAGAACATGAGAATACTTTATGTAATCTAAACTCAAAAATATAACTGGCAGCATTTTCTAAGGGCAACTCTTAAGTGAAACACCCTTCCTGTCCAGAATTATAGAATAAGGATGTTCACCAGTCTACTAGAAATTTTATTTAGTGACCAGTCCAGTGGAATTTCAATTTGAATGTAGTAAAAAGAAGAGAAATTTGGCATTGGTGCTATTATGAAATATGCCTTGCTAAGAATTAGCGTCAAATATGATGACTAAATTAATGATGTCAAATAGTGCTTTTTTCTTTCTTTTCTTTCCTCCCTCTTTTCCTTTCTTTCTTTCTTTCTTTTTTTACTATATTTCCATGGCTCTCACACAATAACAAATCCCTTTGTACACAGCCCAAGTCTTTCTTGTTTTAACTTTCTACTTGTTTTCCTTTCTTTTCCTTTCTAAGTTGAAGCACAGTTGATTGGTGAGCAGGAACTTGCTNTTTTTTTACTATATTTCCATGGCTCTCACACAATAACAAATCCCTTTGTACACAGCCCAAGTCTTTCTTGTTTTAACTTTCTACTTGTTTTCCTTTCTTTTCCTTTCTAAGTTGAAGCACAGTTGATTGGTGAGCAGGAACTTGCTGATCACCTATTTCTCCTGAATTGGCTCACAAGGTGTGTGTGCTCTTCTTATATCTGAGAAAACTCGGCATCCACCGTGTGTGCTGCATCCGTCCCTCTGGGACAGACCATTCTCACGGATGGAACACAGCACTCAGACCACGCCCTAAAATTCTTTCAGACTGAAACAAGAAAGTGTGCCAATATGAGCTGTGCAAAACACCCGCGGCTTTCTCTAGATAACTAGCCATGGGATGTCAGTTTTCAGGTGCAGCACCAGAACATAAAAAATCCTGATTGGACCCCGAAAGGGCATGTCAGACTTGCTTACGAGAAAACTGGCATAAACCAGACACGAAGGGACAGGCTACATATAGAATCTAAAAGAGCCTGGAAATCTTGGTAGTGTCTGTCATAACCCTTCAATCTCTGGCTCTTTTCTGGGTAATACTCTGACTCTCATCTTATTCACTTATTCAGCTAGAAGTAATTATGAAATACTTAAGAACAACAGAGAATAATATAGTAGGCATTATTTAATATGGGGCTTCTCTGATGGCTCAGAAGGTAAAGAATCTGCCTGCAATGCAGGAGACCTCGGTTCGATTCCTGGGTCTGGAAGATCCCTTGAAGAAGGGAATGGCTACCCATTCCAGTGTTCTTGCCTGGAGAATTCCATGGGCAGAGGAGCCTGGTAGGCTACAGTCCATGTGGTTGCAGAGTTGGACACAACTGAGCAACTAATACTATAGCACACCAGCACAAATAAAGATATGTTAAATAATACCTACTATATTCCAAAGAGATGCCAGGAACTTCATACTTAATTCTAATCATCACCTTACCATTTTTCATCTTTGTGTTATCTAGTATCTTAATTCTAATATGAGTTCATCCTGTCTTGATTAGTCATTATTATAGTTTCTTTTCTGTTACAATTTTCTAATAGCTTTCATAATTTTTATTGTGGTTTTCCTTAATTTATCTTTATAAGGACAAAGTTCATGCATTTCCACACCACTTTTAACTATGTCTCAAGTCAACAGCAAAAACAGATAAAGAAGCACATTTCTTAAAAAAGCAAACTTAAAATGAGTCATGTATTCTGAATACCCTCTTCCTTTCTCTTATCCACTACTTTAAGACCTTGAAACAAAAGTAAATGAAAATAGTGGCTTTGAGACCAAAGTTTGAAATGATATTTTTAGAAGTTTTCTTTTCTTCTTAAACAAAAGCTACATGTGTTAAAATTAATTTGTATGAGACATTTCAAAGGAAAAAAATCTACAAGACCATCCTTAATAAATTATTTCTGACACACAAATAGTACTAACCATTTAGATACACTCGAGTGTTAATAAAATCCTGAATAAAGGCTAAAAAATAAAAAGTCATATTAGAAATAACATTGGTGCTCCCATAGCACATCTGCCATGTGATGATTTAAATCGCTAGCAGGGTTTTGTCAAAACCAACAAACATATTTTTAATTATAAAACACTGACATACTCAAAATTAAGAGATTCTTCAATGTGGTACCNCAGCATTTTTGTTGAGCTGAATCCAAAATGCTGGAGTCTTGTTCTAAGGAAGGACTTGTCCAAAGAAATGTGAAAGCAGTTGTTCTGTTAATTCATTCATAAATGAAAAAGTTCCTGGTGCCAGTTACCCAATAGGAAGTGTTATACATAATGAGAAAAGCAGTTACCTTATTAGCAAAATAATAAAGACTTGAATCTTGAGTTAGTATTATAACAGTCCTGTGGGATTGACTAATCCACCAAGAAGAACAGTTTCCAGGTTTTAAATGTTTTATTTAAAAACATTTGACCAGATGCTGAGCTGTGGCCTGGCGTGCTGCTGCCTGTGTAAGTGGGGGTGGGGGTGGGGGTGTGTACAAACATTCTTGTATGAGCATAAAGTGTCTCTAGAATATATAAACCTGAGTGATTGTCTGGAGGGGTGCTGGCTGTCTGAAGTACCCTTTATAAAAAATTTGCTCTAACTTTACATTTCATTTTCAAGCATTTATTTGAGATTATTTTCACTCTTTTGTATGTTCTTTTATACCTTTTGTATGTTTTTTATACCTTTTGAATTTTGAACCATGTGAATTTAGTATCTATTCAGAAATATATAAACTTAATGAAATAAGTAGCATATGGTTTTGCTGTTACCTCAATACATTTCCCTAGGGAAGTCATTTTTCCTCTCTTCCATTCAGTATATGATTCTTTTTTTTTTTCCATTTTATGATATCTGTATTCACTTTTTTCAATTAATTTTTTAACTGGAGGATAAGGAAATGGTAACCCACTCCAGTATTCTTGCCTGGAAAATCCCATGGACAGAGGAGCCTGGCATTCTACAGTCCATGGGGTTGCAGAAGAGTAGGACATGACTGAGCAACTGAACAATTGGTTTACAATGTTGTGTAGGTTTCTGCTGTACAAAAATGTGAATCAGTCATAACTGTATATATGTGTGTATATACACACATGCACATATATATAAATACATCTCCTTCCTCTAGAGCTTACCTCCCACCAACAGCCAGGACAAGGAAGCAACCTAGATGTCGATTGACAGATGAAGACATTTTGGTACATATATATGATGGAATATTACTAAGCCATAGGAAGGAACAAATGTGAACAAAAGTTGAACTGAGGTGGATGAACCTAGAGCCATTATACAGAGTATGTGATTCTTGATTGCCTACTACCGTTGAGTCAGGTACTCTTCTAGGTCTGGAAGTTACACACAGCCTTCAACTTGAGAGGACATCAGACTGAACAGGAGGGCTCATTAAAACACAGACTGCCAGGACTTCCCTGGCAGCCCAGTGGCTGGTGATCTGTGCTCCCAATGTCGGGGGTGGAGGGGCTCAGGTCTGATCCCTGGTCGGGGAACTGGGATCCTGCATGCTGCACGACACAGCCAAAAAGAAATGTTTCCTTAAAAAAAGCACAGACTGCTGGGCCCCACCCCACCCCCCACATTCAGTGGGTCTGGGTGAGGCTCAAGAATCAGCATTTACCAAACTGGTGTATATACAATGGAGAAACAACAAGGTCCTACTGTAAAGCACAGTAAGAACTATAATCTATAATCCCTGTGATAAACCAAAATGAAAAAGAATATGAAAAAAGAATGTATAACTGAGTCACTTTGATGTATAGTAGTAATTAGTGCAACATTGTAATTCAACTATATGTCAATAAAAAATAAATTTAAAGGAAAAGAAAAAGAATCAGCATTTACAAGTTCCCAAGTGGTGCTGATGCTGCTGGCCTGGGAAAAAACACTTTGGGAGCCCCGCCTCTGACTTTCTAGCGTTTTCTGCTTTCTAGGGTTCTTTATAAATAAACTGCGTTCCCAGTTCTGAAATTATCCACAAATAACGGATACAGTAGCTCAGAACACCAAGTAATCCCTCTCGCGCAGTAGTCTGGGAACACAACAGAGCAGACAGGTCAACAGACATAAAATTATCTAGCTTCCCTTCCACCCACGGTGTATAATGGAGAGACATGGAGTCAGATCATGGTCAGAGTCTGATGAGTTTCAGCAAGTAATTCTTCCTGGGGGAGGTGCCATGGTGCAAGGCTTTCAAGGAAGGTTACATGGTAAGGTTTAAGCCAGGCAGGACATTCTGATATCACCAGGGCTAATGCCCACAGGATAACACTGCTGGACATAATTTTTTTTTTCTTTTCATTTATTTGGCTGTCCTGGGTCCCAGTTGCAGCATGCAGGATCCTTAATTGTGCATGCAGAATCTTCAGTTGTGGCATGTGGGATCCAGTTCCCCAACCAGGGATCAAACTTGGGCCCCCTGCATTGGGAGCTTTGAGTCCCAAGGAGCACCAGGGATGTCCCTGAACAGACCCCCACAATTTATCCCTGACCATACAAATTTAGCCTGATCATCAGTGAGTTCCTCACAAGGACGTGGAGCCTCAGCATGGACCCCTGCACCTGATTCTCTGCCTTTGTGCATGTTCCCACAGGTGGAATACTCCTGCTGGTCCTCTCAGCTCTGTAAACCCTATTTGTCCATCAGGACCAGGTAAAATATAATTCTTCTTTATGAGGATTTAATATTTGCTTAGCCTACACTGAATATCTTTTCCTGTATATCAGTTCACCGGGACACTTGATCATTGTCCTCTTAATTTTTTTTCCATTTNGAATCTGTATCTTCCTACATCTCTTGCATTGGCAGGTGGATTCTTTACCACTGTGCCAACCTGGAAAGCCCTACTGCTGTGAACGAGAATGCAAAAGCTGCTATTGTTCTTGACACGGAAACTGAAGGATACAGCAGATAAGTCAGATCCGAGTGGCGGCAAAGACGAGGCCTCCAAAGAAGAGCTCGTGGTAGAGGAGAACGGATAGGTGGTCGGCAGAGAAGGGCAAGAGCCCATTCTCAGGTACAGAGACGCACTCCTGGGGATCTGCTGGTTCCTGGTCCCCACGGCAAGCTGGATGGAAACACTGCTCGAAGAGCAGGGAGGAGGCAGCCGAGAAAGCGTCTGCAGCCTCGGGAGGGAGGAATGTGACAGATGCTCACAGCACAAGAGTCTCCTGCAGGCTGAGTCGCAGAACATCCATCAGGCCCGTCTCCAAAGAGAAGCCTCGTGTACTCATTTTGAGTGCTTGTTCACGCTCCAAAGAGGGGCACAGAGAGAAGCAATCAAGGAGAAAAAAAAGAATGGCAGCGTTCAGCGTGGAGGGGCTGGGTGACCCAAAGGACCCGCCTGCCTTCTGTCAAGGAGAAGCAAGACAAAGGGAAAAACTTCCCTGCACATGCTTTAGGGGCCACTGTCAGAGACATAAAGGCTTTCCTTAGTCACTCTCTTCTTTAATTAAGCTTTTCTCAGTGCGCAAGTGGGATCCACTTTTATTTGAGACAAAAGAGAATAAATCTGACAAATGAACAAAATAGAGGTAAGTTGACTCCCTAGACAGAGCAGCGTGAAGGCAGTCTTGAGTTTTCAATGGTATCGAGAAGTTTCCAGAAGTATCCTTTTGAGTGAGAAGGCGAGAAAAGGAGCTTGCAATGGCTAGACACTTCCTCAAGTCTGCTGCCTTGAGAGACTCATCCAAAACCACCTTGATGGGCAATAAAGGATCCTGGTCCTGAGACTCAGGAAGAGTGATTCTTGGGCTGAATCAGGGCTCACTTCTCTACCAGCTCAATGGTTTTGGGCTGAGAGAGAGAAACAGCTGAAGTCCTGCCCAAATCTGACACTGCAGCAAACTCACAGGTCGGTAACAGCTGGCTGCCACGTTGTCTAATTCCTGAGTCATGCTCTGTCCCCGACTCCACATTTGGCAGGCCCTTGGTAGATGCACAGAAATACTGGTTCAGTTTTCAATGGACTAGGCCTGAAAGCAACAGCTTGGCTCTGCAAAAGTGGGTGAAGGTGGGAGAAAGCCAGTCCTTGGAGAAAAACACCTGGGCACTAGTCACTGCTCCATTCTTTCAGGGCTGAACCTGGGAGAATGATGAGACCTTCTATCTCTTCCTCACTGTTGACTGAGGCACCTTAGGAGACTAGAAACCCAGGATGTTCCTCCTAAGCTGAACTCAGCATATTCAGGTACGAATGCTCACCTGTGTAGTTCACAAAGCCTTCTATATATGTGACTCATTTAAGCTGACATGGGTGAGAGTCACTTAAAGCTGTTTGTGCTTTAAGTTNACCCGCCTGCCTTCTGTCAAGGAGAAGCAAGACAAAGGGAAAAACTTCCCTGCACATGCTTTAGGGGCCACTGTCAGAGACATAAAGGCTTTCCTTAGTCACTCTCTTCTTTAATTAAGCTTTTCTCAGTGCGCAAGTGGGATCCACTTTTATTTGAGACAAAAGAGAATAAATCTGACAAATGAACAAAATAGAGGTAAGTTGACTCCCTAGACAGAGCAGAGTGAAGGCAGTCTTGAGTTTTCAATGGTATCGAGAAGTTTCCAGAAGTATCCTTTTGAGTGAGAAGGCGAGAAAAGGAGCTTGCAATGGCTAGACACTTCCTCAAGTCTGCTGCCTTGAGAGACTCATCCAAAACCACCTTGATGGGCAATAAAGGATCCTGGTCCTGAGACTCAGGAAGAGTGATTCTTGGGCTGAATCAGGGCTCACTTCTCTACCAGCTCAATGGTTTTGGGCTGGGAGAGAGAAACAGCTGAAGTCCTGCCCAAATCTGACACTGCAGCAAACTCACAGGTCGGTAACAGCTGGCTGCCACGTTGTCTAATTCCTGAGTCATGCTCTGTCCCCGACTCCACACTTGGCAGGCCCTTGGTAGATGCACAGAAATACTGGTTCAGTTTTCAATGGACTAGGCCTGAAAGCAACAGCTTGGCTCTGCAAAAGTGGGTGAAGGTGGGAGAAAGCCAGTCCTTGGAGAAAAACACCTGGGCACTAGTCACTGCTCCATTCTTTCAGGGCTGAACCTGGGAGAATGATGAGACCTTCTATCTCTTCCTCACTGTTGACTGAGGCACCTTAGGAGACTAGAAACCCAGGATGTTCCTCCTAAGCTGAACTCAGCATATTCAGGTACGAATGCTCACCTGTGTAGTTCACAAAGCCTTCTATATATGTGACTCATTTGAGCTGACATGGGTGAGAGTCACTTAAAGCTGTTTGTGCTTTAAGTTCCAACTGCTTCCATGACAAAAGAAGGGAGCTGGACTTGAAGATTTTTTAAATTTTCACCAGCTCTAAATGGTGCTATAATTTTTCTACTTTAAATGAGAAACATTTCTGGGAGCTTCCTTGTAGTCCAGTGGTTAAGAATCCACCTTGCAATGCAGGGAACACGGGTTTAGTCCCTGGTCGGGGAACTAAGATCTCACATGATGCAGGGAAACTAAGCCCTCTCACTACAAGTACTGAGCCCACGTACCACAGCTAGAGAGTCTGTGTGCTGCAACGGAAGATCCCACATGCCAAAACTAAGACCTGACGCAGCCAAATAAATAAATATTAAAAAACAAGACAGGAACACTTCTAAATTACTCTGAAAGATTTGAAAAGCATTTGGTTCAAGGATCCAGAACCTGCAGGACACAATCTATCTTCCAATTATTCTGTATCAACTTAGGTTCCCTTCCTGGAGGGAAGTGTTTCCACCGTAGCACCTAGGACAACACGGTGGATGGTATCTAACATGGTCTAATTTCTAATAAAAGTTTCATCTTTTTATTCGCAAGCAGGCTTTAAATGTTCTCCCTTCTAACGACTGAGTTTAAGAAGAGCACAGGGCTGAGCGATGTCTGTGATCAGACCTTTGGGCTCACTGGCCACTAGCTTTGAAATTAACCTGGTGAAGAAAAATTATTGTTTCAGAGGAAGTTTGTGGATAAGCTGTTCCTTGCGCCTGTTCATTTTGCCTTGAAGATCTGCAGATGGAGAGTAAGATGCAGGTGGGCCCCATGTGGAGGGCATGGCCCTGGGTGTCAGGGATACTGAGACCTCCTCAGAGGTCTGCATATAAGTCACACTTCCTCACAGCCTCCCTCCTGAAGTTTGCGGACCAGAGAATATTCCACTTTACTGACCAATATTTGTCAACCAATCTTCAGTAGGATATGATAAGTGAATCCAAACGTGACCTACAACCCCCTGATAATGGGGGAACTGCTCAGCAGGAAGAACAATAGCAGCTAATGGAGAATCTGTAGTTGAGGAGCGTGCAGAGCTGGTGCTTGGAGGGATAAAAACAAAAGATGTTTACTGTACTGAAGACTTAGCTTTGGATATAAAAAAAATGTTTCAGTTCTACTGAGAAATAATTTCAAGTGTTCCTCTCCACCTGGAGGCCAGAACCCAGGAGACAAAAGCTCTTTGCGGAGTGTGTGGGACTGGCGTTGACCCTCTGACAAGTCTTGACCTGCTGAGTGAAGCGGTGTCCTGTTCTAAGCACTGGTATTTACTGCTTCAGATGCCTGGGAAAACATAACCCATAGTCATCTTTCTGAAAACCCTTATTAACAATGTTCATACCACACAGGGTATGAGGATGAAATTCAGAAGAAAAACAGATGAAGAATAAACAGAATGAAAAGTTTCAACAGCAGCAAAGTTTCAACTGTTTTACAGTTGAAGGTATTTTCACTGTAAACGTTCATGACCCACATTTTTATTATTTTCCTTTTCTTTATTTTTTAAAAAGCCTGATTTATTTATGTTTTGGCTGTGCTGGGTCTTTGTTGCTGCATATTGGCTTTCCCTAGTTGTAGCAAGCAGGGGCTACTCTTTGTTGCAGCGTGCAGGCTTCTTAGGGCAGTAGCTTCTACTATTGTGGAGCACAGGCTCTAGGGCACGTGGGCTTCAGGAGTGGTGGCACACGGGCTTCATTGCTCCAAGACAGCTGGGATTTTCCTGGATCAGGGATCGAACCCATGTCCCCGGCATGGCAAGGCGGATTCTTAACCACTGGACCTCCAGGGAAGCCCCTGTTATTTTCATGTGAAAGTCCGCCCCTAGCTCAAAGTCTTGGGAGGAAATCTGTTTCAGGTTTCTCTTTTCCAAGTTAGTAACAGATTATAACTATGGAAAAGTAAGACTGACAATCTAAGGTGTAGATGGAGGTGACTATATATGCACCAACAGAGTCAGAGGGGAGCTAAACTAAGTGACTTTGACAAGATGGACTGTCTCCAAAAACAGTGCCTCAATTTACTGACACATCGAAAGAAAAAGTGTCCACCAGAATAGGAGTTGACCAGTCCTTAACTTAGAGAGGAGTCACATATATTGAAGACAAAAATCCACCTGTGTCAGTAGACACGTCGTCAAGCCAGCAGGAGGCATCTTGTGGCTTGGGTGGAATATTCCAGTCCTGACTGGTGTTGGGCACATGGCCGGCAGCCCCCGATTTGTTCGTCTGTTCTTCCCTTCACTCCCTCCCTGGCTGCTGCCAACCCACTGGTCATTTGCTTCATGCCCGCTGTCCACCAGGCCATGGGCAGATAGACGCTTGTGGATCAGTGTATGAACTCTGTGGTTCTTCGGATGCAAGCCAGGAAGTGGCTGAAGCATCTGCCAAGGCATCTACCTCTGGCTGGCCTGAGACGCAGACTGCCCTTGCCAGGCTGGGGGCGGTTCTGTCCAATGGACAGTAAGTAACTATCTGGTATCGCGTTTTCTCTATCAGTTCCTGCATCTATGCCAGTACGACTTGGTGCCCTGAAACTCTGAACTCTGAGCGTTCAGAATCTCTGAGCAGGAAAGATGAATATCTTTCTAACCCTAGACTGTGAAAATCCACACAGTTCGGCTCCCAACAGCTACTTCATTATTTCTTCTTTCCTGAATTGTGCTAATTCGACAGGGTTGGCCACCTGACTGGAATTCTGAACTTGGCCTTGATCTGGCCATGTTGAGTCTCTTTGCCACCATCAGCATTAGCTCCTTGGACCAGCTAAGCCCTGGACCAGCAGGTCTTCCAGACAGGTGTCCAGAGGCCCACTTGGGAACAAGGCAAATTCAAATACTCATAGTTCGGGACATTTAAGACCATTTTAATTAAAAGGTGTTTTCAGATATGAACATATCATAGGAAATTTGCTTTTAGAGAACTGCTATATAGAAAGGGCTTCCCTGGTGGCTTAGATGGTAAAGAATCTGACTGCAATGCGGGAGACCTGGATTCATTCCCTGGGTATGATTCTCAGGTTGGGAAGATCCTCTGGAGAAGGGAATGGCAACCAACTCCAGTATTCTTGCCTGGAGAACTCCATAGACAGGGGAGACTAGCAGGCTATAGTCCGTGGGGTCGGACATGACTGGTTACTTAGAGGGAAAGGGCTGGATCCTAGATTCATTTCATAAAAGATTCATCATGTGACTTTGAGGGGACCTTCATGAGGCCCACGTAAGCGGCAGCACGCAGTGCCCAGTGGGGATCACACATTAGCCAGACATAGAGAGACGGACACTGCACGGCATGGGCACTCATCTACGCATTGGTTCTGTATTCAACCCCTGCTTCTCTCCGTGGGCCTCAAGTCTTCTATTTATGAAATGAGACAAGTAATATCTTAAATGGTCAGAGGATGGAAATTACATTTAAATTAGTTACAGCACAAAGCCTAGTATGTAAATAGCACTTGATATTTACTGAACGAATGGACCAAAAAAAAAGTTGTGTTTCAGAAAGAGCAGTATTATATCAACCCTAAATACTAAAATATAAAGAAAATATATTGATAGCATTTTCTTAAATGAGAAGGAATCATGCTTAAAAATGAACAGTTTTGAAACTAGAACATACTGTNCTGAACGAATGGACCAAAAAAAAAGTTGTGTTTCAGAAAGAGCAGTATTATATCAACCCTAAATACTAAAATATAAAGAAAATATATTGATTGCATTTTCTTAAATGAGAAGGAATCATGCTTAAAAATGAACAGTTTTGAAACTAGAACATACTGTATTTAATATTAGAAACATATTTTCGTCATATGCAACCTGGATCGTTGAATAAAATAAAAACTACAGCTGCATTTCTGTCATTACTGCTGTCTGAACTATTCATCTCTACCCCAAATTTTCTTGTGGTTACTCCCTGCTATCTTTGTTTCCAGGTTTTTCTTTCCAGGATAACTCCACACTAACTAATCTTCTTAGAGCACTGTTCTCACCACCACACAGCTTAGAAACATCCTTCCTTTTCCCTCCCTTCCTCTCTGCCATTCATTAAACAAAGCTCCTTATTCAAAGCCCTTTAATCAGTGTCGTCACTTTACCTGTTGGTTCTTTGTTCTTAGCAACGCCGCCCCTCCCCAATTCAAGGGTTTTAATCTGGGGGGCATAGAATTTTTCAGGCTGGATTGTAGAAGGTCAGAGCATGCCTAAACTTCCATGTAAAACTGTGGGTCTGTGTGAACTTTTCCTGAGTGGTGATCTATTTCAATCTGCAACTAAGAAGACCCCAGGTGCCACGCCCCTTTCAGCAGTCTCCTCCGGGCCCCAACTCCTCCTGGCTCTTGGGTGTCCTCCCACTCGGCCTACCCTCTGGATTAACACCTGCCCCCATTCCTCTGAGACCCCAGCCAAGTGCAGGTGCCCCACCCCTAAACTGCAACGTGAACCCCAGATTCTGTGATGCAGGAGGATTCTCTGGGCAGGATCCCCCCATGTTTCCATGCGTCTCCAGCCCATAGAGGAACCTGGGGTGTGAGTCAGAGGGAGGGGGCAGCCGTGTCCATCACAGACTTAACAGCCATTTCTTCTGTAACTTCCTCGCACCGCCTTTCCTGAGTTCTCTGATGCAGGACCCTTGAGTCAGTTTGAAAAATAAACCTAAATAATAGTAAAGAGACCCTTTCTCCAGATGGTTTAGACAATAAGGCGGCCCAGTAATGTGGGAGGCCCAGGTTTGATCACTGGGTCAGGAAGATCCCCTGGAGGAGGGCATGGCAACCCACTCCAGTATTCTTGTCTGGAGAATCCCACGGACAGAGGAGCCTGGTGGGCTACAGTCTGTGGAGTTGCAAAGAGTTGGACACAACTGAGCAACTAACACTTTCACTCTTC
>SJYV01034224.1:861578-882096 GCA_006410875.1 Neotragus pygmaeus | reverse complement strand
AGTTGGACACAACTCTTTCCCTTTCCTTTCTCCATGACCCTGAGTCCGCAAATGGTTGTGGAGGAGCGGTTCCGATGTGCACAGCTTCCTCCGGCTCACGGCCCATGTGGTGATCTCTTCAGTGGTCTCTGTGGGGCATCTTCTGATTGATTATGATCCATTCTGGGTGACTCCACCACCTGAGTGGGTACTGCCTCTGTGAGCCAGCTTTTGAATCCCCAGCTCTACCCTGGCTCTGAGTGTGGACAGGTGGCTACAAACATGAATTTCTGTCCTTTGACCCCCGTGTGCCAGGTCCTTAGTCCTAAGTTTATAACTGTATTAATAGCTGGCCAGGCAGATGTGATGCAGTGAACATCGGGGTGTCAATATATTAACTGCCAGATGGAGAACAATTAAAGGGCAGGGAGACGGGAAGAATACACTCAAAAAAGCCACCACTCTGGCTTGAATGTGGTCCCTTCAATCTGCAGAAACATGACCGTTATCACCAAAGGTCAGAGTCAGTTACTCGTAGAAAAATCAATAAAGTGGAGGGAGGGGGAGACACTGAAGGGATACGGTCATGACATGCCCTCTGCACTGAGGGGACTTGCTAGGAATCTATGTATTTCCAACTCTTGGGGATAGAACTGGTTGTCAGGAAAATGGACCATTCGTGTAGTTTCAGGGGTTCCTGCTGTGAACAGATTTTAAAGACTCGTCTCAGTGCAAAGTAGAGAGGCAAAAAGAGCAAGGAGGGATTTAAACATGGCATCTGCCTGTTAGTCTTCATCACTCCATTTGTTGGATTTAGAATCAGGCTGTTCGTGATTCTGTTGGCCACCCACGAACATGTTCCATCTTGTCCCGGTCGATTACTGCTGACAAGCAGAAATCTTTATCACTGGCTACCCGAGGCCACCAGTTACACTGTGCCTGTGGTGCACTGGAGAAAAGACATTTTGACTTTTTAATCTGAACATCATGGTCTGAAGGTATTACTCATAACAGGACGGGTACTGTCTGGACTGAACGTTAGATTAAAAATCAGCTCATTTCCTCCTCTTCCTGTACCAGCAACAGTGATGCAAGAACTGCCAGGTTTTAAAGTCCAGTCTGTGGCCCACCAGTCACCGAGGAAACGGCCATGCTCTGCAGGGTGTGGGGGGGCCCTTCTCTGCTAAAGGGCACCGTGGTGGTCTCCTTCAAACTGAGGACATCTGCCATTTCTCATCTGTCTGCAAATATATCTGTTCATTAATACTTGATAGGGTGAAGGCTGCCAATGACGGCTGCAGAGCAAATAAGTATCATTCAAATTACTTCTAGTGGGGCCAGAAAGTGACTTCTGTTATGGCATTTTTTTTCTTCCAGGGGTGACTTCCCCTGGGGACAGAGGGGCAGAGAGGATGAATGAGGGAGGGGCCCCACGTAGGACTTTGGGGTCTTCAATCTGTACTTCCATTGGCTATTTGGTCACACGAATCTACAGCCCTCAACTATGGACATTTAAATTCGATTTAATTTTCTGGTTATACTTTCTATGGGAACGTGGACTGCTCGACAAGAACTCAGGAGTGTTTTGTATATTTTGCAACAAAATGTTCATGTAAATTTGTAAAAACTGCAAATGTCCGATAATCATCCCATGTATAAATCAGAGCTGTTTTGACCTGACTCGGGAGCATTCTGACAGCCTAGAGGACAGGTGTGAAGCCCCAGTATTGGTCTGCTCTGTTTGGAAGCTCCCAGGGCTGGACTCGGGTCCAGACGTCCTCGCTCTGTCCCAGATGTGAGANATGTATAAATCAGAGCTGTTTTGACCTGACTCGGGAGCATTCTGACAGCCTAGAGGACAGGTGTGAAGCCCCAGTATTGGTCTGCTCTGTTTGGAAGCTCCCAGGGCTGGACTCGGGTCCAGACGTCCTCGCTCTGTCCCAGATGTGAGACAAACCAATTGCGTGCTTTCTGGAGCCCTCAGCACTTCCTACCAAGGGCTGGGCTTCTGCCAGGCTCCCCAGCGGGCACTGTCTGTGCGGTTCTCCTTCTGACAACAAAGTGACCTTGGAGGGGGCCCTGCCGCTTTCATTCCAGGGAAGGACGCACACTGGACCCAAGGGCAGCATCCGGACACGATGACACAGCACTGGCCTCTGGGAGTGGTGCCCCCCAGGATTTGCTGTGGCCGTGAGGATCAGGAGGATAATTCTGGCCACACCCAGAGATTGTCTGCCCCAGAGCTCTGTTGCCTGACACCTCCAGTGGGGAAGAGCCACATGCAGCTGTTGAAACTGGAAATCCAGTCCCTCTTCGCAGTAGATGCACTCTGAGTATCAGTGGCCATGGATGACTAGAGGTCACCATACTGGACGCCACAGACAGAGAAGATTTCCACCAGAGCAGAGAGCTCTGCCGGACACCGCTGCTCTAGCGCCGGGACTCTGGTCTCTGGCTATGACCACCTCGTCTACCTCCCGACTCGCCACCGACCTTGGCCTCAGTCCTTCAGCATCTCCCCATTCCTCAGGGCCCAGTGGACACTCAGGCCTCCCTGCCTCCAGTTTGAGACTTTACACTCATGATTTCTTGGTATCCTTGACTTTTTCTCAGGCACCTCCCTGCCAACCCCTAACTGGTGGCAGGTTGCATCCGTTTGGTTTCCCCATGCCTGTTTCTGAGATATGACGTGTTACCGGAACAATGATTAAGTGATACATCACAGAGAACTCACTCTTCACTTAGCCCTAGCGCTTCCACCCGAGTGGGTGTCTCTGTTTCCCAGCACTTCCTCTGTTCACCTTGTCCTGACTCAGTAACCTCTTCTTAAAAGCCTCAGGCTCTCAGGATCCTCACTCTCCACAGATGACCCACCCCATCCCTGGTGGGGAGGACGGTACCGACACCTCGCCCTGTAAGTGTGTGCAACTGAACCACTTTGCTCTACAGCAGAATTTGCCACAGCACTGGACGTCAACTGTACTTGAATTAAACAAATTAAACAGAATCACGCCATGAACTTCCCCAACACGCTCCTCTGGCCTTCCGTTTCCTTCAGCCACGGTGAGACACCAACTGCCTTCTACCCAGGAGCATGGACTTGCTGCTTTCAGATTGTTGCTCGTGATGTCTCTGCCAATCACACCTTTCCCGCCCATGCTCACCTCTGCCACAACGCTGCTTCTGAACTATCTCATCTGAAAGTGACCTCTTTCTTGGCTGAATTTCTGAATTTCCTTAACAGCTTATCTGTACCTCTCACAAAAAGTGTTTTAAAAATAATAATATTAATGTTTATTATAATATTTATTATATTTATACATCAATATAAATTTAGTAGATATTAACCTTATTTTATATTGATATATTAATATAAATATGTATTTATGTAATATCTATTATATTAGTCATATTTATAATCACATACCAATCATATATTTTATATTAATCATATACATATTATAGTAATAATAACAGTATTGAAATAGGTGTCATTTATCTTATTTAATTTTCACAAAGGACCCATGATTCTGGCATTTTTTTTCTTTTAGGCTTTAAAAAAATTTTTAATCAGAGGATAACTGCTTTACAACGTCGTGTTGATTTCACACAAGGTTTTAAGTATACAGCATGTGCACACGTCTTCCCTACTAACTCACACCGATGTAATAAGGGTGCCTGCTGGATTCGGCTCGCATCCCCAGCAGTGACCAGCTCAGGTCTTTATACATAGAATATCCAGTATCTATTTCTTCAACGAATATCTATACATCTATTCTAGCAAATGTCAGATTAATTGCTAAGGCAGGCAGAGTTAATTCAAAAATTAACTTATGAACACATTTCCTCTCAAGATGAAGTTCTAACTGAATGATTACATCGCCAAGACCTCTGATGGGAAACCAGGAGTGCACGTGTTGATGGCTGGAAATGCGATCAGCCCCCGGGGCTGCAGCAGCATGTGACAGAGTTCCCGGGGAGGGTGAGCTGGATATGAAATGACAGAGAATGGGCAAACAACCAAAAAAAACATCAAAGCTGGAATCAACTTACCTTGTGTAGCAATATAATGATTGGGTCGATGATAACCCTAAAAAATAAATGAGAAAGAATATTAGACAAACTTGAAAATCAATAAGCAGCACAGAAGTCACATACTAAGTTTGCCAAAATGAATGCACTTTCAAATACCAACAGCTGCATCACCGGGAAGGTACATTACCAGGCTCGGGATCACTAACAGCATTAAGAGCATCTCTTAATAAGCCAAGGTGCCTCAATGTGTAACAGTTCTGATGCCTGCACAGTGAGGACTGGGTGAGTAACTTAATCACACACTGGCTAAGAGATGACGGATGAGCAATAAACACTAACAATGTATGGATTTTCTGAAATAACATGACCACGACTCTGATTAGAGTGCAAACCGGCTGGGAACGTGCAATAGCATTTCATTTGTGTTTGGGATGTTACTGGCAATGTGACAAAGCTTTAACTCATATTCTGTTATATTGGTATAGACAGTTACATCAATAGTAATGTGCTGTGTGCTGCGCTTAGTCGTTCAGTTGTGTCTGGCTCTCTGCAACCCCACGGACTATAGCTGGCCAGGGCTTCTCTATTCAAGGGATTCTCTAGGAAAGAATACTGGAGTGGGTATACCAAACATCATTTTTAAAACATTACAGATACCAAGACATGCCGCTGTAACAGGACCAGGAATTTAAAGCAGCAGAAATTCTGCAAGACCTCTTCCTTTTATCATGATCCTACAAGAAGGGGGAAAGGTGAAAATTGGGACCAAAGCAAGAAGGGAACAGGGACATTGCAGGACCGATATCTGGGCAAGTTAAGCCAACTTAGAGAAAATGACACGCAGGTAACACATAACATTCTGGAATAGGAAATGGCTCCTCACTCCCCTACTCTTGCCTGGGAAATCCCACGGACAGAGGAGCCTGGTGGGCTATAATTCATGGGGTCACAAAGAGTCGGACACAACTGAGCGACTGAGCGTGTGCACGAACGTATAATGTTGCCACAGACTTTAACACTTCTTCTTTCTATCCCCTGAGAAGGCACAAAACACTGCCCAAAGCCAGCTGGAAAAGAGAACAAAGAGACCTGGAGAGGAAACGCCAACTTCTCAGACCACTTAGGTCTTTTTGCTCTGGACAGCAAGTCTAGAAGAGTGAACAACCAAAGCAGACACATTCTTCTCTACCCTGACCGGGAGTAGGTCTCTGACACAGAGTCACAATAGATACTAAGCAGGGTTATTTTGATGGGCACTCATTTCCTGTCAGCTGATAAGCTCCAGGAGACAGGACCTGGCGGGACTCACCACTGTCTGTGTGGGTCTGCAAGGAGCTGGGAGAGGGGAGGGTCATTTGATGGGCCAGGTCACCATCAGCCAGCCTTACTTTGACTCCCACAAACCCACAGTTCACTCTCCTCTCACTTCCAGATCCAGTCACTCCTCTGCACTGACCCTCTGACCTCCTGGTTCACAGGAAGAGCCCGACTCCTCACCGCTATGCAGTCACCTGCCCATGACCTCCCTCACCCCACCACCTGGACGCCACCCTCTTCAGATCCCTCCACACCTGCCAGGCGTGCTCCTCAGCCAGGCCTTTCCTGGGGCTGCTTCCAAGCCTGGAGGCTCACCCCCTGAGATACCCACCTGGTGTGGATGCCCACCTTCTCAGTGGAGCCAACTCCAGACACTCTATTCCTCCTGATGTCCAATATACCAGACTTCAATGACTTGTTTAATTTATGGTCTCTTTCTCCCCATTAGATTGTTAGGTCCCTTATGTCGGTGTTTAGTATTCTGTTTTGGCCTGAATTGTTCACAGTTACAACACTAGCAACTCAAACAGTTGCTGACATGTAATATATGCTCAATAAAATCTCACTGATTACGTGAAAAGTGGCCCTGAATACTGACTCTTTCTCTATTAAAAACAAAAACGAATGAATCTAGTATGTTCATGACTTTTACGTCCTCTCCTCTCGGTGTCCCTACTCTGCCGTTCTTTTTTTCTTTTTTTCCTTTATCTTTATTTTTGGCTGCTCTGGGTCTTTGTTGCTGCACCCGGGCTTTCTCTAGTTGCCGTGCGCGGGCTTCTCATTGTGGGGGCTTCTCTGTTGCGGAGCACACGTTCTAGGGCTTGCAGGCTTCAGTAGCTGTGGCTCGCTACTGGACCACCGGAAGCCTTACACAGTTGTCCTTTAAAGCTTAGTCCAAAAGGCCCCCAGGACAAGCCTAATCTGATCACAGATACTGCTCAGATGGTGACTCAGAAGACGTTGAGGGCTTACAGCATCCTAGCCTGTGATGGGCGGAATACAGCAGGACCAGACACTGTCCCTCTGCTCAAGGACTCCAAGGGGTGGAGGACTGGACTGCAGTATAAACAGGGCTCCCCTGGACTCTTCCCCAGCAAAGGAGCATCACAACAAAGACAGTTCTTGCTTCAGATTCTAAGTTGTGAGGCCTCGGGGAGAAGGTAACAGGTCTCAGGCACTTCTGGGTATTCCTGTCAAGTTCTCCCTAAACATTTCCTGAACAAAGGAATAAGTCAGTGTGCCTTAGGAGGAAACTCTGAATTAATAAAAAGTTCTACCTTGGGTCTTGGATATGTTTCTGGTCATTAGCAAAATGAGGGTCTAGGGGTGTATGAAGACTGAGATATGAATTATTCTTCAAATAATCCTCCATCAGCCCCACCCTCAACTCTATAAACCCCAATGCCAAACCTTCCCAATGAGCACTACCCAAATATCCTGTAGTATATTGTTGTTGTTCAGTCGGTAAGTCACGTCGGACTCTTTGCAACCCCACGGACTGACGGCAGCACACCAGTCTCCCCTGTCATCCACTCTTTCCCACTAGCTCATGTCCATCGAGTCGGTGATGCCATCTAACTATCTCATCCTCTGTCATTCCCCTCTCCTCCGGTCTTCAGTTGTTCCCAGCATCAGGGTCTTTTCCAAAGAGTTATTTTTAGATAACTCTTAGTGATTGTGATGCTAATATTCTTAGTAATACTCAACAAAGACAAGAAAGGAACCCACATATCTGAATAAAACCTGTGCAAAGAAATGCTTGTGGATTAAGAACCAGCATGAAGTCCAAGTGCAGAGGACGATGCCTCAGGAGCTGAGATCTCGTCAGTCTCAACTCGGGCCTTGGAGGTAGCGGCCGTGTTCCCTTGATTTTCAGTCTACTTTTGATTTCATTCATTCTTTCAAGTGAAAACATGCTGTCTCCCAAAGAATTTACTCTAATGTAAGACATTCACTTAACATGATGCAGAATGAACAAAGAAGCAGGCTTCAATAATTAAGCAGCCTACATATTTAATGACACGTCTTGCGAGTGTCAGAAGTCCTGGTTAACAGCTGCAGACGACTTTGAAGGCAACTTAAAAGTGCCGTGATGACAGGAGACGGCAAATCATCGAATGAGGAATTAGAGAGTTTTGTCCTATTAATATGCAAACAGATTTCTCTAAGTGTCAAATCACTCAAGTTATTGACAAAAATGGAAATGCCATTTTCTTAGTCCGCGTAAGCATGGAGCGGCCAAGAGGGCAGAGACTGTCATGGGGGTTGGTGGGGGAGGCTCATCAGCTCGAGGCTGATGTGTCTTCACGGTCAAGCTCTGCATGTATGGGACAGGGTTGCTGTGTTTGGTCGAACCTGTGTCTATCTGTCTTGGAGCAGATACACAGGATGCTATGTGCCAGAACAGTTGGGTTTACTGACAGGTCAGAATCTGTGTTAGTCACTCAGTTGTGTCCGACTCTTTTTGACTGTGGCCCACCAGGCTCCTCTGTCCATGGGATTTTCCAGGCAAGAATACTGGAGTGGGTTGCCATTCCCATCTCCAGGGGATCTTCCCAACCCAGGATCAAACCTGGGTCTCCTGCACTGCAGGCGGATCCTTTACCAACTGAGCCACAGCATACGTACATCAATATAATTTCCATTGATGTAGTCTGAGTTGTTGTCTCCTTCTACGGTCTGCAGCCTCACCCGGGAATGATCATCTGCAGAAGGAAAAGGACAAGAAAACAGCAATTAACAAACGCTGTCTGTAGGGCTGTGCAGAGCTGCAGAACACGAGCATGTTACAGAGAGGGCATCCACATTCTGCCGCTTTAGAGATAAACAAAGAATTAAACGTTACACCCCTTCACTTCTGTTAAGATGGGGAAGGGTTTATATTCCTCTGCATTTCACAGGAAATCTCATTAACACATTCTTTGATCGTTTACAGACTCGAAGTGCCGGCAAAGAGGTCTGAAACTTTTACTGAGTCCTGTGGATCACGGCAGGATGAGTTCTTGTACTGGAAGTTTAGCAACTCCACTAAATCACACATGAGCCCTGAGATTCTGAAGGCTGTCTCTGACATCCACCTTAATGAAACAACGACCATCACCCAGCTTTCTGGGAGTTGTGGTCATGGTTCTAACCTCTGTCATTGGACCAGGGTTCTCTCCTCCTGCAACAACGGCCACCAAGCCTCGGCCACTCATCTGGACGAGGGATGACAGCACCTGCCTCCAACTGGACTGTTTTAATGATTAAACAAAAACATAAATTCTCAAGCACAGCAAGTCCCATCTAGGGGTCGTGATGGTGGTATCAATTAGCCACATTAAACATTTTTTCTGCATGGAAAATGTTCTCAATAAATGCTACTCAGACACCTCAGTTATTTCCTTGAAAATCTATCTTTTAAAAAGGAAAGTGCTATAAGCTCTAAAAGGGGATGGATTTTCATGTTTTGCTCACTGCCCCACCCTCAATCCCTATGTTTGTGTCTGGAATATTGAATTTCTCCTACTCCCAAATATCTTTCATTTTTAAAAATATTTATTTATTTATTTGGCTGCACTGGGTCTTAGTTGTGGCATATGGGATCTAGTTCCCTAACCAGGGATTGAACCTAGGGCCCCTGCCTTGGGACTGTGGAGTCTTAGCTACTGGATCACCAGGGAAGTTCCCCAAATGTCTTTTAAATGCTTTTTTTTTAAATGTCCTTTAAAAATTGCTTTTTTAAATGAATCTTCTTTGGGGAGATGAATCTTCCTTCCAGTGAAAGTTCTTACCTACCCTGTATTTGGAAGATAAAGGCCAGCCTCTCTGAGAGGGAAGGACTGCAGGGTGGGTTGGGGGAACTGGTTTGAGACCCCACTTGCCATGACCCTGGGCAGTGGAGGTCCTGCCTCTACACTGTTGACATTTCTTCTGGGTTAGTGGGTGAGAAATGACACCTCCAGATTGAGGCTAGAGTCAGGGCGCCTGCAGGTGACAGGCATTTGACCCGAGATCTCCGGATGAACTGCTGACTGGAACCTATTCATTGTTGTGACCTGTTAATGGGTGAGAGCCAACATTTCAGCTGGTCCCTCAAGTACAGCCCTCTGCAGAGGACCGTTGTGCTTGATTCCACAGGAGGAACCCTGTGTCAAGTTTCTAGCTTTCCTTCACGGGTGGGACTTCTCACTCCAGTTCCTGACAGATGGTCATGTCATTTTCTGTCCGAGCCTTATAATCAGCCTGGGCTCAATACGTTTGGGCTTTACTGGTGGCTCAGTGGTAAAGAACCCACCTGCCAAAGCAGAGATGCTAGTTCGATCCCCCGGAGGAGGAAATGGCAACCCACTCCAGTTATTCTTGCCTGGAGAATTCCATGGACAGAGGAGCCTGGTGGGCTACAGTCCATGGGGTCACAAGAATCAGACATGACTTAATGACTAAACAACAAAAACAGTAACAACACCTTTATCTGGAGAGTGAGGATAAGATGGGTCAGACATGGGCGAAGCTTGGAGGGGCCACACCCCCCTGCTCTGCTCCAAGGGAACACGGGCAGTGGGCATGGCTCCGGGGCTGGGGTGCCAGGGGAACCCTTCCTTGTGGTTCCAGGCAAGCTGCTTCATCTCGCTGGGTTCTTCTTCCCTGACCTGCAAATGGGGTGTCACAGTGCCTCCCCATGGGATTACTGTAAGCATGAAACTAAACCCCAGGAAGAGAGGATCGGAGAGGCTGGCGTCAAGCGAGTGATGGGGAGTACCCGCTGTCACCACCTGCTGGGGCCAGATGCTTGGGCATCCTTCTCACCACCTTTACAGCTGCTGCCCAAACTGGCAAGAGTGACCCAGCAGAAATTCTCCTGTGGTGGACATGCTCTAAGAACTAGTATCCTAGAATCCATTTTGCTTAAAACCAGAGGCTCTGGTCCAGAATTGGCTTGGATCATGGGGAGGGGAGTTCCTGGGGAAAGGGGTACACAAGGATGGTCACGGCTCTCGTCTGTGTCGGAAGAGCCAGCACCCACACACGATGTCAGAGGGGAGTGCTGCGCAGTCTCCCAGGTAAAGCCTTTAGGAAAAGAAAGATGCTACAATAGGACCAAACCCTACTCTGCTGCAGCCCCTGGGCTTCAGTCAGCTTCTCCGATGGTCAGTTTTACTCCTTGACTTTCCTCGGGCCGTGCTTTACAAGGCAGGCACCTCATCTGAGCCTCTCAAGCTTCGGACCCAGGGCTGTCTCAGAATCTGCTATGCTCCCTATCAGAATCCCTCCTCTTCCAGGCTTTATTTCCCTGGGAGCCTCAGGGTGAGTACTGCCCATTCCCCACGATTTACCGCCTCTGGGCCTCTCAAGTGGTTCTGGAATGTTCTCATTAGGGACTTCGATCTCTGCAAAGACTGCCCTCTCATCTCCCATAAACAGAGCCTTTGAAATAATTTTCTCACCATCTCCTAGTATTCAGTTAACCCCCACAAAGTTTTGTGTTTTTTTAAACTTCACTGCTATTTCTCCAGTTTTTTTTTTTTTAAAGATGAACACACGTCAAAGATTTTTATTTACTTAATGACAGAAGCAGGAAGATGTTATAACTGATTCAGGGAGAATTTACACCGCAGATGTAAAGACTATCTGATCTAGTCTTCTAGATAGATACATAGAGACCGATCTATACGGGTGTGGAGCTACAGATAGGTAAGTAGAAGTGCTGTGCCGTGTTGCTTCAGTCGCGTCCGACTCTTTGCAACCCTATGGACTGTAGCTCAGCAAGCTCCTCTGTGCATGGGATTCTCCAGGCAAGAATACTGGAGTGGGTTGCCATGCCCTCCTCCAGGGGATCTTCCCAACCCAGGGATCGAACTCGCATCTCTTATACCTCCTGCACAGGCAGCTGAGTTCTTTACTACTAGTGTCACCTGGGAAGCCCAGGGAGAGTGGGGAGGTATAAATTAGGGATTTGGGGTTAACAGATACACAATACTATATAAAAATTAAACAAGGACCTGCTGTATACCACAAGGAACTACATTCAGTATCTTGTAATAACCTATAATGAAAGCATCTGAAAAATAGTATATATGTATGTATAACTGAATCAGTTTGCTGTGTACTTGAAACACTGAACGTCAACTATCTTTCAATAAAAAAAGGAAGTTACTCTCTTCTATGAATAAAGGCAATTGCAGGAGTCTGGCAATTCACAGCACAACCAGCCCTGTAGGCTTGTTTGGGGACCAGCAGAGCGGGGTAGCACTGAAAACTCCACATACCCACTTTTTAAAGATGAGTTTAGCGAGTTTTAAAGCATAAGCAGGTTAAAGTTTGGAAACAGGCTGAATACTTCCCAACAACCCCTTCATGTGGATCCCCTGGCATCTACTCAACAGCTTTTCTTTTCCATCTCTTTTGTGTACAGTGTTGCATAGAGGTTAAGATCACAGACTTTGGAGTAAAAATCTCTGCGTTTGCTCCTAATTCTATCACTTTCTAGTTTATGCCCTTGGACAGATTATTTAACCTCTGTGCCTCAGTTTCTTCCATTGTAAAATGGAAATAACATTGTGCCCACCTTGTAGTGCTTTTGTTCAGATTGAGTTAATATAAGCCATGTACTGGTACACAGCTCTGTCGCTCGTATGTCACTGCTGTGACTTCAAGACCTGATATTTTCACCTGAACCATTTCATAATTGCCTTCAGATTCCTCCCTCTTCAGCGAATCCATGCCAAGAGCTCCTTTTCCTTTTCTTTCTTTTTATACTTTTTATTTTGTATCGGAGTATAATCAGTTAACAGACAATGTTGTGATAGTTTCAAATGAACAGGGAAGAGACTCAGCCATACCTATACATATATCCATTCTCTCCCAAACTACCCTCCCATCCAGGCTGTCACATAACACTGAGCAGAGTTTCCTGTGCTATATAGGAGCTTGCTGGTTATCTGTGTTAGATATAGCAGTGTACACATGTCCATCCCAAACTCCCTAACTATCCCCCTGCCACACCCCCCTCGCATCCTTCCTCCTGGCAACCATAAGCTCACCCTCTAAGTCTGTGAGTCTGCTTCTGTTTGCAAGTCATTCGTATCACTTCTTTTTAGACCCCACATATAAGGGATGTAACAACAGACTGGTTCCAAATAGGAAAAGGAGTACGTCAAGGCTGTATATTGTCACCCTGCTTATTTAACTTATATGCAGAGTACATCATGAAAAACGCTGGACTGGAAGAAACACAAGCTGGACTCAAGATTGTCGGGAGAAATATCAATAACCTCAGATATGCAGATTACACCACCCTTATGGCAGAAAGTGAAGAGGAGCTAAAAAGCCTCTTGATGAAAGTGAAAGAGGAGAGTGAAAAAGTAGGCTTAAAGCTCAACATTTAGAAAACAAAGATCATGGCATCCAGTCCCATTACGCCATGGGAAATAGATGGGGAAACAGTGGAAATAGTCAGACTTTATTTTTTTGGGGTCCAAAATCACTGCAGATGGTGATTGCAGCCATGAAATTAGAAGACGCTTACTCCTTGGAAGNGATCATGGCATATGGTCCTATCACTTCATGGGAAATAGATGGGGAAACAGTGGAAACAGTGTTAGACTTTATTTTTTTGGGGTCCAAAATCACTGCAGATGGTGACTGCAGCCATGAAATTAGAAGACGCTTACTCCTTGGAAGAAAAGTTATGACCAACCTAGATAGTATATTCAAAAGCAGAGACATTACTTTGCCGACTAAGGTCCGTCTAGTCAATGTTATGGTTTTCCCTGTGGTCATGTATGGGTGTGAGAGTTGGGCTCTGGAGAAGGCTGAACACTGAATATTTGATACTTTTGAACTGTGGTGTTGGAGAAAACTCTTGAGAGTCCCTTGGACTGCAAGGAGATCCAACCTCTCCATTCTGAAGGAGATCAACCTTGGGATTTCTTGGGAAGGAATGATGCTGAAGCTGAAACTCCAGTACTTTGGCCACCTCATGAGAAGAGTTGACTCACTGGAAAAGACTCTGATGCTAGGAGGGATTGGGGGCAGGAGGAGAAGGGGACGACCGAGGATGAGATGGCTGGATGGCATCACTGACTCGATGGACATGAGCCTGAGTGAACTCCAAGAGATGGTGATGAACAGGGAGGTCTGGCGTGCTGCAATTCATGGGGTCGCAAAGAGCAGGGCACGACTGAGCGACTGAACTTAACTGAACTTGTTGACTATGATGGCTACTCAATTTCTTCTAAGAATTCTTGCCCATAGTAGTAGATACAATGGTTAAATTTGTCCATTCCAGCCCATTTTAGTTCATTGTTTCCTAAAATGTGGATGTTCATTATTGCTATCTGCTGTTTGACCACTTCCAATTTACTTTAATCCATCGACCTAACATTTCAGGTTCCTATGCAATATTGTTCTTTACAGCATTAGACTTTATTTCCATGACCAGTCACATCCAAAACTGGGTGTTGTTTTTTCTTTGGCTGCCTTCTTTCTGTAGTTATTTCTCCACTCTTCTCCAGTAGCATATTAGGGGCTTACTGACCTGGGGAGTTCATCTTTCAGTATCATATATTTTTGCCTTTTCATATTGTTTATGGGGTTCTCAAGGCAAGAATACTGAAGTGGTTTGCGAATATCTTCTCCAATGGACCACATTTTGTCAGAACTCTCCACTGTGACCCGTCTGTCTTGTGTGGTCCTACACAGCATGGCTCATATTACACAAGTCTACAGTCCATGTGATCAGTTTGATTAGTTTTCTATGATTGTGGTTTTCATTCTGTCTGCCCTCTGAGGGATAAGGATAAGAGGCTTATGGAAGCTTCCTAATGGGAGAGACTGATGGTGGGGAAACTGAGTCTTATTCTGATGGGTGGGGCCATTTTCAGTAAATCTTTAATTCAACTTTCTGTTGATGGGCGTGGCTGTGTTTCCTCCTTGTTGTTTAATCTGAGGCCAAACGATGATGGAGATAATGAAGAGCTCCTTCAAAAAGCCCCATGCATGCACTGTCAGACTCATTGTTCCTGATCCTATAGCAGGCCACCGCCAACCTACACCTCTGTCAGAGACTCCTGGACACTCACAGGCAAGTCAGGCTCAGTGTCTTGTGGGGTCACTTCTCCTTTCTCCTGGGTCCAGGTGTGCACAAAGTTTTGTTTATCCCCTCCAAGTTTCAGTTTCCCCAGTCTTTTATAAGTTCTGTAATCAAATCCCATTGGTCTCCAAAGTCAAATTCCCTGGGGGTTCTCAGTTCCCTTGCCACATTCCCATGTTAGGAAATCTGTTGTGGTTCCTAGAACTTTCTTAGCAGCACAAGAATTTGTTAGGTATAATTGTTCTGCAGTTTGTGGGTCAACTGCTTTGTGGCTCTATGGTAGGGTTAATGGTGATGTCCTCCAAGAGGTCTTATGCTACTGGATCCAGAGCCCCTGCCCCTGTGGCAAGCCACTGCTGACCTGCACCTATGCAAGAGACACTCAAACACTCAATGGCACGTCTGTCTCAGTCTCTGTGGGTCTCTTCATGCACACAAGGTTTTGTTTGAGCCTTCCAAGTGTCTCTGGTGAATATAGGGTTTGTTTCTAAACACAGTTTCACCCCTCCTACCATGTTTCTGGGGCTTCTCCTTTACCCTTGGATATACAGTATCCTTTTTTGGTGGAATCCAACATTCTTCTATCTATGGTTGTTCAGCAATGAGTTGTAATTTTGGAGTTCTCACAGAAGATGAGTATATGTCCTTATACTCTGCCTTTTTTTTTTTTAATACTTCAGAAAGTTGCAACTGATACACAAAGGACTATACAAAATTACTACAGGCAACTATATGCCAATAAAATGCACAACTTGGAAGAAATTGACAAATTATTAGAAAGGTACAATTTCCCAAGACTCATCTAGGAAGAAATAGAAAATATGAACGGGCAAAGTACAAGTACTGAAATTGAAACTATCTGTGACTTTAAAAAGACTCCCAAGAAACAAAAGCTCAAGACTAGATCTTTTCACAGACAAATTCTAGCAAACATTTAGAGAATAATTAATACTTATGCTTCTGAAATGATTCCAAAAAATCTCAAAGGAAGGAACACTTCCAAACTCATTCTACAAGGCCATCATCACATTAATACCCAATCAGACAAAGAGACCACACAAAAGAGAGAATTACAGGCCACTATCACTGACAAACATAGATGCAAAAGTCTCAACAAAATACTAGCAGACAGAATCCAACAATACATTAAAAGGATCATATACCATGATCAAGAAAGATTTATTCCAGGGATGCAAGTAATTTTAACCACCTGCAAATCAATTACTGTTATGCACTACATCAACAAATTCAAGAATAAAAACTGTATGATCTTCTCAACAGATACAGAAAAATTCAACCTCCATTTATGATAAGAACTCTCCAGAAAGTAGGCATAAAGGGAAAATACCTCAATATAGTAAAGGCCATATATGACAAACTCACAGCTAACACTGTACTCAGCTGTGAAAAGCTGAAAGCATTTCCTCTAAGTTCAGAAACAAGACAAGGATACCACTCTCATCACTTTCATAATTTTGGACATTCTAGCAATGGCAATCATTGATGATAAAGAAAAGGAATCCAACTGGAAAAGAAACATCAAAACCCTCAATATATACAGATGACATGATACTATACACAGACAATTCTAAAGATGGCTATAAGAAAACTATTAAAATTCAACAAACTCGGTAAAGTTGCAGGATGCAAAATTAATATATATAATTTTGTTGCAATTCTATACACTAACAATGAAAGGTAAGAAAGAGAAATTTAAAAAATTATCTCATATACCATCTCCTCAAAGAGAATAAAGTACCTAGGAATAAACTACTCTACAGAGGCAAATGTTTGTACTCCAGAATCTCCAAGAACACTGGTGAAAGAAATCGACAATGACACAAATGGAAATATATACTGTGTTCTTGGATTGGAAGAATTGATACTGTCAAAATGAATATACTATCCAAGGCTATCTACAGATTCAGTGCAATTCATATTAAATCATCAATGGCATTTCTCACAGAACTAGACAAAAAATCTTAAAATTTGTATGGAGACACAGAAGATCCCATGTAGCCAAAGCAATCTTAAGAAAAATAGAGCTGAAGGAATCAGGATAGCTTCAAACTATCCTCCAGAGCTACACAGCAGTATGGAAATGGCATAAAAAATGAAATAGAGATTAATGGAACAGTATAGAAAACCCAGAAAGAAATTCACACACCTTAGTCATTTAATCTGTGGCAAAGAAGGCAAGAACATAAAATGGAGAAACAATAGTCTTTTCAATAGGTGGTGCAGGGAAAACTGGATAACTACATATAAAAGAATGAAATTAGAACATTCTCTAACACTGCACAAAAATAAACCCAAATTGGATCAAAGCTCTAAATATACGTCTGTATCAGTAAATTTCCTAGAGGAAAATATAGGCAGGATACTCTTTAATATAAATTTCAGCAATCTCTTTTTGGATTTGTGTTCTAGAGGAGGGGTCCCTAAACTCCAGGATCTAATGCCTGATGATCTGAGGTGGAGCTGAAGTAATAATAATAGAAATAAAGTGCAAAAGAAGTGTAATGCATTTGAATCATCCCCAAAATATCTGGTGCCTCCCAGTTTATGGAAAAATTGCCTTCCACAAAAACAATTCTTGATGCCAAAAAGGATGGACTGCTCTCCTAGNCTGAGGTGGAGCTGAAGTAATAATAATAGAAATAAAGTGCAAAAGAAGTGTAATGCATTTGAATCATCCCCAAAATATCTGGTGCCTCCCAGTTTATGGAAAAATTGCCTTCCACAAAAACAATTCTTGATGCCAAAAAGGATGGACTGCTCTCCTAGAGTAATGGAGTGAAATGCAAAAATATACAAGTGGGACCTAATTAAACTTAAAAAACTTTGCACAACAAAAGAAGCAATAAAGGAAAGGAAAACCTATATAATGAAAGAAAATATTTGCAAATGATGCAACTGACAAGGGATTAATCTCCAAAATGTACAATGATCTCATACCACTCAATATGTTAAAAAAAAAAAAAAAAAACCTTAAAATTAGGTAGAAGATCTAAAATGATATTTCTCTAAAGAAGACATATAGATGGGCATAAATCATTTATGCTGGCTATTGTTAATTTTCCAGGCAAGAATACCGGAGTGGTTTGTCATTTCCTTCTCCAGGAGATCTTCCTGACCCAGGGATTGAACCTGGGTCTCTCACATTGTAGGCAGACACTTTACCGTTTGAGACACAAAGGAAGTCATTAATTATTGAGAAATTTAAGTCAAAAGTGCAGTAAAGTTATCACCTGACATTGGTTAGAAAGGCCATCATCAGTATCTACCAATAACATATGCTGAGAGAGTGTGGAGCAAAAACAAACCATCCAATATGGTTGATGGGAATGTAAGTTGGTGTAGCCACTATGAAGAATAGTATGGAGGTTTCTTGCAAAACTAAAACTAGAAAAAAAAAATCTCATACTAGAGTTACCACATGACTCTGCAATCCCACTTCTGGGCGTATATCTGGGAAAAAATCATAATTCAAAAAGATACATGCACCCCAATGTTCAGTGCAACACTGTTTACCATAGTCAAGACATGGAAGCAGCCTATGTTCACTGACAGATGAATGGATAAAGAATATGTAGTATATACATAATAATGGAATACTGTTGTTTAGTTGGTAAGTCTAAGTTGTGTCCAACTCTTTTGTGACCTCATGGATTATAGCTCACCAGGCTCCTCTGTCCATGGGATTTTCCAGGCAAGAATACTGGGGTAGGTTGCCATTTCCTTCTCCAGGGGATCTTCCCAACCCAGGGGTCTAACCTGCATCTCCTGTACTGCAAGTGGATTCTTTAACCCTAAGCCACTGGAGAAGACCAATGGAATATTATTCAGCCACAAAAAATGAAATAATGCCATTTACAGCAACTTGGATAGTTCTAGAGATTATGATACTAAAGTGAAGTAAGCCAAGCAGAGGGAGACAAATATATTTTGATTATATGTGGGAATAAAAAGACACTGTTAAATAATAGGTCTAGAGTGAATCACTAAATCAGATTGTTTAGTGGGTGTGGACAAATAGATGAATAAAGATGAGTAAATTGAGTGGAACAAGGGTAGAAACAGTAAAAGTGTCTTATAAGCATTTTTTATATAGTTACAAACATTTTATGAAATTCTCTGAAGTCTCATGGTAATATTTTGAATTTGATATACCAAGATTATTCAGGGATAGTGAATTGGGTAATAGAAAATTAAAAAAAAAGCAATGGATGGGTCAAAATAAAGTTTAAAAATACTTAGATACAGAAATTAAGAATATAAAATTGAGATGTTTTAAAATGTGTTCAGTTGTGTAAAAAAGAAACACATAGGGTAAAATGAAATAATAAAGCAATGTGGGTAAGCTTATTAAATGTTTGTTTCTTGTTTGTTTGTTATTTTTGTTTTTTCTATACTATGGAAAAAAAAAGTCATAAAGACTTATATTGGGTTTTTCATACATATTTATTATAGAGCCTTGTATGATCAGAAAATTCAGGGATTTGTAGAAGCAAGTAAGGACTAGGGCATTTTCCTCAGTTGTGAGGCAGAATAGAATACTGAGATGATATTTGTACTGCTGTACTGCAAAGAGATGATATTTGTACTGTTTTATAAAATCTTTTTGTTGTGAGATCTAAAAGAAACATGACGTAATAACCTTAGAATAATACTTAACCTATAACCAGAATCATCGTGAGTGTGAATACAAAGTTATCTTCATAATCACCATCATCATCCTTATCATCATTATGATAATCATCAGTAATTAGGGAAAGAAGGATCCAATGTGTAAAGCCACATGTGTAAATACTAGACTCTGTGGAATCAGCCAGATAAATCACATAAGTAAGTGGATAAAATTTAAAAAGATGAGGCAAAATTTTATAAAATAAATGCAAGATAAATAGATTTATTCCATGTGAATTTGAAGAATAATTTAGGAGGAATTCATTGTGCATGCATGTGGAATTTTTTTACAATATATGATTTAGATTTAGTACACTTAATCATAAGTGGTAGAGCTGCCCATTTTTGAAAACTTTTAGAAATACTGATGAAACTTTTTAAAAATTGAAACATTTTTAATAAAAGGAAAATAATTTCAATTATTTTAATAAAGTATACTTATCTCCTGCATTTTTAAACAATTGTTGCTTCTCTAAATCATATTAAAATTTCACATGCAATTGAGACTTTTTTTCAATTTATATCTTAAGAAGTTATGGGTTAACTAATAAAGGACCTGAATAATTTCCTTTTGGGAATATGAAAAATCAGAAACATTAAAAATAATATTTTGAATAATAAGAGAGAATATTTAAAAAAATGAAAGTAGAAATTGAATTAAAAAACAAAACAAAGATTTGTAGAACAAGGAAATTATTTCAGAAATGGCACCTCAAAGGACTGTTAAGTTTGCTCTTAAAAACAGTTTATTTATAATGAATGGTATACACATTTAACGTAATACTTCAATGAGTAAGATTGCTTATGTTAAAAACAGAGGTTGATATATGGCAAAACCAGGACAGTATTGTAAAGTAAATACCTACCTAAAGAAACTAAAGACCTATACATCAAAAACTATAAAACACTGATAAAAGAAATCAAAGAGGACACTAATAGATGGAGAAATATACCATGGTCATGGATCAGAAGAATCAATATAGTGAAAATGAGTATACCACTCAAAGCAATCTACAGATTTAATGCAATCCCTGTCAAGCTACCAGCAGTATTTTTCACTGAACTAGAACAAGTAATTTCAAGATTTGTACGGAAATACAAAAAACCTCGAATAGCCAAAGCAATCTTGAGAAAGAAGAATGGAACTGGAGGAATCAACTTGCCTGACTTCAGGCTCTACTACAAAGCCACAGTCATTAAGACAGTATGGTACCGGCAAAAAGACAGAAATATAGATCAGTGGAAAAAATAGAAAGCCCAGAGATAAATCCAAACACCTATGGACACCTTATCTTCGACAAAGGAGGCAAGACTATACAATGGAGTAAAGACAATCTCTTTAATAAGTGGTGCTGGGAAAACTGGTCAACCACTTGTAAAAAAATGAAACTAGATCACTTTCTAACACCACACACAAAAATAAAC
>SJYV01034224.1:805167-859798 GCA_006410875.1 Neotragus pygmaeus | reverse complement strand
AATAAAATAAATAAATAAAAAGAAAGACATAAGAAAAGTTGTTCAAATTGAATGGAAATGTATGAACTAACATGATTTTTAACTCCTGGGAATAAAAGAAATAAACAAGGTTGACAGGGAAGCCACTGTGATTTGAATAAGTTATTGAAATTGTTGATTATATATATATTTTCTGATTATATATTTTTTAAAGTTAAAAAAAAAATAGAATAGGCCCCAAATGAAATTTCATATGCTAAGCCCCATGTCACCATGAAAGTGAAAGTGAAGTTGCTCGGTCTGTCCGACTGTATCCTACCATGCTTCTCCATCAATGGGATTTTCCAGACAAGAGTATTTGAATGGGTTGCCATTTCCTTCTCCAGAGGATCTTCTCAACCCAAGGATCAAACCCAGGTATCCCACATTGTAGGCAGACGCTTTACCATTTGAGCCACCAGGGAAGTCCTATCAAGACTAAATTACAGTTTTTGCTCTCCCTGAATGAAACCTTAAGCCAGTCATTCAGGAATCAACCAATCAGCACCAGTTAGGTAATCTTCTTCATAGATGTCTACCACCCACTGGAGGAAACCAATCATACAAAAACCAGTCCTTTTTTTTTTTTTTTTTTTTTCTTTTTTTGGCACTTGTAGAACTGCAGGGAGATCCTACCAGTCCATTCTGACAGAGATCAACCCTGGGATTTCTTTGGAAGGAATGATGCTAAAGCTGAAACGCCAGTACTTTGGCAACCTCATGAGAAGAGTTGACTCATTGGAAAAGACTCTGTTGCTGGGCGGGATTGGGGGCAGGAGGAGAAGGGGACAACTGAGGATGAGATGGCTGGGTGGCATCACGGACTCGATGGACGTGAGTCTGAGTGAACTCCTGGAGATGGTGATGAACAGGGAGGCCTGGCATGCTGCGATTCATGGGGTTGCAAAGAGTCGAACATAACTGAGAGACTGAACTGAACTGAACTGAACTGAACTGAGAACTTGCTTGTTCCTACTCTTTTCTTTCTTATTTAAATTTATTTTTATTGGAGTATAATTGCTTTACAATATTGTGTTGGTATCTGCCATATATCAACATTAATCAGCCATAAGTATGCATATGTTCCTTTCCTCTTGTACTTCCCTCCCACCTTCCACCCCATCCCACCTCTCTAGGTCATCACAGAGCACTGGATTTGAGCTCCCTGTGTCACACAGCAAATTTCATGGGCTACCTAATTTTACATACGGTAATGTATATGTGTCAATGCTCCTCTTTCAGTTTGTCCCACCCTCTCCTTCCCCATCTGTGTCCATGAGTCTGTTATCTATGGCTGTGTCTTCAGTGCTACCATGAAAATAGGTTCATCAGTACCATCTTTCTAGATTCCATATATGTGTGTTAATACACAATATTTGCTTCTGCTCTTTTCTGCCTATAACAATCTTTCATTTTTTACAGTTTCTTGGAACTTCTTTCTGTTGGAAATGGATGTTGTCTGATTGATGAAATATTGAATAAAGCCAATAAGAACTTTAAAATTTACTTGGTTTTTCAGAAAGAATAAAAGTGGTAGTTTTAAAACTGTAACATATATCAATAAAATTATGTTGTTTTGTATTCTATATTCCAGTTTCTCTTTCCAACTTATCCATGTGGTATTTATTGCCATTGCCTTTTTTGAAAATAAGGAAATAAGGTTAGATAATTTGACATATGGTGGCATCATTGAGATACTAAGTGTGTATACAGTTTTTGGAAGCTAGATCTGAAATACTTAAATGTTTCTTTATACTTCTTAACATGATCTACTTCTTAAATATATCATTGTTCACATTTTGGATTTTAATTTAATTGTGAATGTTCACTAACTAGCAGTAGACTGATTTCCTAGATTATAAACATCACAATATTGTCTCAGATGTCTTTCCCAACTTCCCTTCTGTATTTCACTGGAGAGAATTAGATATAGCTAATGTGCTATGGCAGTCTGAGGAGGCCTTAAAAATAACTGTGAAAAGAAGGGAAGTGAAAAGCAAAGGAGAAAAGGAAAGGAGAGATATGAAAGCCTTCTTCAGTGATCAATGCAAAGAAATAGAAGAAAACAATAGACTGGGAAAGAGTAGAGATCTCTTCAAGAAAATTAGACATACAGAGGGAACATTTTATTCAAATATGGGCTCAATAAGGACAGAAATGGTAGAGACCTAACAGAAGCAGAAGATATTAAGAGGAGGTGGCAAGAATACACAGAAGAACTGTACAAAAAAGATCTTCATGACACAGATAATCATGGTTGTGTGATCACTCACCTAGAGCCAGACATCCTGGAATGTGAAGTCAAGTGGGCCTTAGGAAGCATCACACATGAACAAAGCTAGTGGATATGACGGAATTCCACTTGGCATATTGAGTGCTGGACTCAATATGCCAGCAAATTTGGAAAACTTTGCAGTGGCCACAGGACTGGAAAAGGTCAGTTTTCATTCCAATCCCAAAGAAAGGCAATGTCAATGAATGCTCAAACTACCACACAATTGCACTCATCTCACACCCTAGCAAAGTAATGCTTAAAATTATCCAAGCCAGGCTTCGGCAATATATGAATCGTTAAATTCCAGATGTTCAAAGTCATTTTAGAAAAGGCAGAGGATCCAGAGATCAAATTGCCAACATCTGCTGGATCATCAATAAAGCAAGAGAGTTCCAGAGAAACAGCTATTTTTGCTTTATTGACTATGCCAAAGCATTTGACTGTGTGGATCACAATAAACTGTGGAAAATTCTGAAAGAGATGGGAAGGCCAGACCACCTGATCTGCCTCTTGAGAAACCTATATGCAGTTTAGGAAGGAAGAATTAGAACTGGACATGGAACAACAGACTAGTTACAAATATGAAAGGGAGTACATCAAAGCTGTATATTTTCACCCTACTTATTTAACTTATATGAAGAGTACATCATGAGAAACACTAGGCTGGAGGAAGCACAAGCTGGAATCAAGATTTCCAGCAGAAATATCAATAATCTCAGGTATGCAGATAACACCACTCTTATGGCAGAAAGAGAAGAAGAACTGCAGAGCTTCTTGATGAAAGTGAAAGAGGAGAGTGGAAAAGTTGGCTTAAAGCTTAACAATTAGAAAATTAAGATCATGGCATCTGGTCCCATCACTTCATAGCAAATAGATGGGGAAATAGTGGAAACAGTTTCTGACTTTATTTTTCTGGGCTCCAAAATCACTGTGGTTGCAGCCATGAAATTCAAAGATGCTTACTCCTTGGAAGGAAAGTTATGACCAACCTAGACAGCATATTAAAAAGCAGAGACATTTTACCTTGCCAACAAAGGTTCATCTAGTCAATGCTATGGTTTTGCCAGTGGTTATGTATGGATGTGAGAGTTGGACTATGAGGAAAGTTGAGCACCAAATAATTGATGCTTTTGAAGTGCAGTGTTGGAGAAGACTCTTGAGAGATTTTTGGACTGCACAGAGATCCAAACAGTCCATCCTAAAGGAGATCAGTCCTGGGTGTTCATTGGAAGGACTGATGTTGAATATAAAACTCCAATACTTTGGCTACCTAATGTGAAGAGCTGACGCACTGGAAAAGATCCTGATACTGGGAAAGATTGAGGGCAGGAGGAAAACGGGATGGCAGTCGATGAAATTGTTGGATGGCATCACCAACTCAATGGACATGGGTTTGGGTGGACTCCAGGATTTGGTGATGGACAGAGAGGTTGGCGTGCTGTGGTTCATGGGGTCGCAAAGAGTCAGACACGACTGAGTGACTGAACTGAAATGAACTGCACTAATGTTGTGTGATTTGCATTTAGTGGAAAGAAAAAAAGAAAAGGACACAAAAGTCAGGCATAAATGTTAACCTTCAGGAATTCCTTGTGGAAATGAGACACATTTCCCAGTTTGGTGGAGTTAACCCTGATATGGACATTAACGTGTAATTGGAAGTGAAAGACATTCAGAAATTCTGTAAGTAAAATGTGACATACATGTAACAGTGAAGGTCATTTCACCATGTCAGTACTACTCCTAAAAAGCTCTCAAACTGCAGTTCAGTGTAGAAAACATGTCAAGACACCCTCTCTCTAAGATAACATGAAAACTAGCCAAAATCTCTCATTTACTAGCAAAATGAAATAAGAAATTTTATCAATTACTCATATAAAAGAAATATAAAATTAGTACAACACAGAATGAAACTAATAGAAACATAAAAGAAATCAATATTCAAATACAAGACAAGTTTTTAACAGGAAGTGATTTTTCAGGTTGAAAGATCATGTTATATACTCTAAGAAAATCTGATGCAGTACACTTCAAGAAAAAAAAAAAAAGAAAGTCAGGTGATTTATACTGAGAAAGAAATGGTTACCATAAGGGAAGGTCTGAACAACAAATAGTGTCAGAGGACAAAGAAAAAAAAAATGCATAAACGTTATAAAGTAAGTGGCTATTCAGTTATTAATATAAGAAGAAAAGGAAGCGTTTCCATTCAGGAATGAATCAAAGGAAAAGTTCTACAAAAACAAAACAATTATTCTTGACAGTGAGCTCTAGCTAATGAAGAGAAGAATCAACATAACTATTCTTATAACAGATAAATCATGGTAAAAGGACTGGTAGGGAGTACCAAATATATTGAAATAAATATTATTTTTAAAGTGAGGGATAATTATAAAACAAAATGCAAATTCTGGCAGCATAATGTAAAAAATGTTATTAACAAAGTAGCAGATGGAGGGATACACTGTACAGAAAATTATGGAAGTGCTAATATAGTGTTCTTCAATAGGCAAATATTAACTAGTATTAAATAAAATGGAAACTTGTTCTGAAAAATCATAATGACCACAATTAACTTCTTTTCACTTAATATGATCAGGGATGACGTGAAAGGAAATGAGTCACTCAATCACATCCGACTCTTTGTGACTTCATGGAGTATACAGCCCAATGAATTCTCCAGGCCAGAATACTGGAGTAGATAGCTTTTCTCTTCTCCAGGGGATCTTCTAACGCTGGGATAGAATCCAGGTCTCCTGCATTGCAGATGAATTATTTACCAGCTGAGCCGCCAGAGAAGCCTAAGAATAATGGAGTGGGTAGTCTACCCCATCTCCAGCAGATCTTTTCAGTCCAGGAATCCAACCAGGGTCTTTTGCACTGCATGCTGATTCTTTAACAACTGAGATATCAGGGAAGCCCAGTGATGTTTTAGTTCACAATATTTGCATTGGTGAAGAATGTTTTTGAAATTAAGTGGATTATAATTTTTTCTTGTTCTTATAATTTTTATTCTTTTTCTGTTGATTTCAATGTATATTCCATTTGAAAACATGTAAGTCTGTTCAATTTTTTAATGCAAATATTTCTAAGCATTATTCTACTCATCTTTTTCTGTAAGTATATGCAGATAATTAGCTAGAATGTTTAAAACATTTTTTTTTCTCATAGGTATTGGGTTTTAGATATTTTTCATGGGTTTTTAACTCTGAATTGCTTCAATTTCTTATAATAGGTATTCTGATTTTATAAGTACAATAGCACGAATCTTCATACAATAAGATAAAGCTTCAACTCATTAGAAAGCTTCCCATAACTATAAAATGAGTTCTTTATGTGTCTCTCATTTAAAACTGATTATAATCTGTAAAATAATGGAGAACATTATATCTTTCAGGTTCTCTCACATTTCTTGAACGTATATATTTTCTAAGTTACTTTTATAATAAAGATAGGACTTTAAAATTCAAGGTCTTAGAGATATAAATTGTGGGTCACAACAAAAGAATAAGGGAGATAAATAATTATTCAATATAGTGGGGGCCTGGGAAACAACATACACAGCTACAGTCCCAAGTTTCTTGGAATATGACCAAAAAAAATGGATAATTGTGATTCTTAGAGGAATAAAGGAGCTAGGTAATATAAAAACATAGCAGGTAAGTCATTTAACTATTTGCTCCATAAATAAACTATGAAAAATCATTTGATTTCTTTGTTCCATATTAATACAACACCATGAAAGTAATATTCATTATATCTCCTACAGGATTATAATGAGACTCGATAAAAAAATAATGAATCTGAATGTTTTTTACACATGCTACAAGACTCTCTACACAACTGCTACAAGAACTAGAAAAGAAGGATAAAACTTAAATCTACAGGAGTACTAAGATAGATGCTATTTTTCAGTGTCATTCATCCATGAAACGTTTATTGTGAAGCTACAACTACATAAATATGTCAATAAATACTACAGATGAATAAAGTAGAGTAAAGATATAGAGAGTACCTAAAGGGGTTGGGTTTACTATTTTTAAGATTGTGCATCTGTGCTCACTTCTGCCCTACTCTTTTGTAACCCCGTGGACTGTAGCATGCCAGGTTCCTCTGCCCATGGAATTTTTCAGGCAAGATTACTGGAGTGGGCTGCCATCTATTACTCTGTTTTTAAGTTTAGTCAGGGATAATTGATTAATAAGGAGAAATTGTATTTGAAATATTAAAAAATTAAATTAACAAATTATTTAAAATTGAGGGAAGGGACATTTCCATGATAAGAAAAGAGCTAATCAAGGTCTCGAGATGAGATGCTTCTAAGGATGTTCAAGGTATATAAAAGTGTCTAGTTTTCTAGACATAGTGATGTCTAGAAAAAAGTATATGAGTGCTAAGAGCAGATGGAGATATTAATAATACTAGAGACACAGCAATAGGCTAGTTCATACAGGTGTTACTAGGGCATGAAAAATAGTCTGGATTTCACTGTACCTATGATAAGAAAACAATGGAGAGTAATGACTGAGCCAAGAAGTGACCTATATTTTAAAAGGATAAAGCTCTCTTCTGTGTTGGGAAAAGTTGGAAGTGTGAAGCAAAGGGTAAGGCTTTGAAGTGAGAAGAATAGTAATTCAGGTTACAAAATTCAATGACTTGAGTCTTGTGCATCCCTGCAGCCAAGAAAGCAATATGGGTCACCAGAAATTTTACTGGAGTTGTTCAAGAAAATTTGGCCAGGGTTCTCTTCTTTGCTGTGTCTGTTCAAATCAGGATGGTCTGATTGAGAAATATGGCCTCAAATGTGCCACCAGTCTTTCCACCAGTATGTGACATCACCTTCATTAGGTTGGATTAAGTGTGAACTTCCCTTAAAGGGTCATCCAGGTCATCTATTTTACTCAAAAACAAAACACAAAAGACTTCAAATAGCCAAAGACTTCAGATATCTTGAGAAAGAAAAAAATGGAGCTTGAGGAATCAGGCTATCTGACTTCAGAATATATACTATAAAACTATAGCAATTAATACAGTATACTAGCACACATGCACACACACACAAATAGTTCAATGGATCAGGATAGAAAGCCCAGAGATAAACCCACACACTTATGGTCACCTAATTTAAAACAAAGGAGGCAAGAATAAACAATAAGTATATAAATAAATAAAAGATAGTCTCTTCAATAAATGGTGCTGGTAAAACTCATTAAAAAAAAAAAAAAGCCCTTAGAACACTCTTGAACACCATACACAAAAAGAAACTCAAAATGGATTGATTAAAGACCTAAGTGTAAGTCAACAGTGTAAAGCTCTTAGAGGAAAACATAGTCAGAATATATTTTGACATAAATCACAGTGAGATCTTTATTGACCCATCTCTGAGAGTAATGAAAATAAAACAAATATAAACAAATGGGATTTAATTAAATTTAAAAGTTTTTGCACAGAGTTGAAGCCATAAACAAAATGAAACAACACTCAGAATGGAAGAAAAAATTTGCAAGCAAAGCAACTGACAAGAGCTTAATCTCCAAAATACATAAAAATATCATATAGCTTAATATAAGAAAAAAATAATTCAATGGAAAAAAGGGTATAAGACCTACATAGACATTTCTTCAAAGAAGACATACATATGGTGAACAAACAAATGCAAAGATGCTCAAACTCACCAATTATTAGAGAAATGTATATCAAAACTATAATAAGGCATCACCTCACACCAATCAGAATGGCCATAATCAGTTCAGTTCAGTCACTCAGTTATGCCTGACTCTTTGTGACCCCTTGAATCGCAGTTTGCCAGACCTCCCTATCCATCATCAACTCCCAGAGTCCACTCAAACCCATGTCCATTGAGTCAGTGATGTCATCTAACCATCTCACTTCTTTTCCTGCCCTCAATCTTACCCAACATCTGGGTCTTTTCAATAAGTCAGCTTTTCGCATCAGGTGGCCAAAGTATGAGAGTGTCAGCTTCAACATCAGTCCTTCCAATGAACATCCAGGACTGATCTCCTTTAGGATGGACTGGTGGGATCTTCTTAAGTCCAAGGGACTCTCAAGAGTCTTCGCGAACACCACAGTTCAAAATCATAAATTCTTGGTGCTCAGCTTTCTTTATAGTCCAATTCTCACATCCATACATGACTACTGGAAAAACCATAGCATTTACTAGATTGGCCTTTGTAGGCAAAATAATGTCTCTGCTTTTTAATATGCTGTCTAGGTTGGTCATAATTTTCCTTCCAAGGAGTAAGTGTCTTGGAATATCATGGCTGCAATCACCATCTGCAGTGATTTTGGAGCCCTCAAAAATAAAGTCAGCAACTGTTTCTATTGTTTCCCCATCTATTTGCCATGAAGTAATGGCACCAGATGCCATGATCTTAGTTTTCTGAGCTTTAAGCCAACTTTTTGACTCTCCTCTTTCACTTTCATCAAGAGGCTTTTTAGTTCCTCTTCACTTTCTGCCATAAGGATGGTGTCATTTGCATACCTGAGATTATTGATATGTCTCCCGGCAATCTTGATTCCAGCTTGTGCTTCCTCCAGCCCAGTGTTTCTCATTATATACTCTTCATATAAGTTAAATAAATAGGGTGAAAATATATAGCCTTGATGTACTTCTTTTCCTATTTGGAACCAGTCTATTGTTCCATGTCCAAATCTAACTGTTGCTTCCTGACCTGTATACAGGTTTCTCAAGAAGCAGGTCAGGTGGGCTGGCATTCCCATCTCTTTCAGAATTTTCCAGTTTATTGTGATCCACACAGTCAAAGGCTTTGGCATAGTCAGCAGAGCAGTAATAGATGTTTTTCTGGAACTCTCTTGCTTTTTTGATGATCCAGCAGATATTTGCAATTTTATCTTTGGTTCCTCTGCCTTTTCTAAAATGAGCTTGAACATCTGGAGGTTCATGGTTCACATATTACTGAAGCCTGGCCTGGAGAATTTTAAGCATTACTTTGCTAGAATGTGAGATGAGTGCATTTTTGTGGTAGTTTGCGCATTCTTTGGCATTGTCTTTCTTTGGGATTGGAATGAAAACTGACACTTTCCAGTCCTGTGGCCCCTGCTGAGTTTTCCAAATTTGCTGACATATTGAGTGCAACACTTTCACAGCATCATCTTTTAGGATTTGAAGTATCACAACTGGAATTCCATCACCTCCACTAGCTTTATTCATAGTGATGCTTCCTAAGGTCCACATGACTTCACATTCCAAGATGTCTAGCTCTAGGTGAGTTGGAGTTATTGCACTTTCATTACTATCTCGATTGTGTGTCTTTTTTGTACAGTTCTTCTGTATATTCTTGCCACCTCTTCTTAATATCTTCTGCTTCTGTTAGGTCCTTCTGCTTCTGTTCCTGTCCTGTATTGAGCCCATCTTTGCATGAAATGTTTCCTTGGTATCTCTAATTTTCTTGAAGAAATATCTAGTCTTTCTCATTCTGTTGTTTTCCTCTATTTCTTTGCATTGATCACTGAAGAAGACTTTCTTATCTCTCCTTGCTATTCTGTGGAACTCTAATTCAAGTGGGTATATCTTTCCTTTTCTCCTTTGCTTTTCACTTCTCTTTTCACAGCTATTTGTAAGGCCTCCTCAGACAGCCATTTTGCCTTTTTGCATTTCTTTTTATTGGGGATGGTCTTGCTTCCTGTCTCCTGTACAATGTCACAAACTTCTGTCCATAGTTCATCAGGCACTCTGTCTATCAGATATAGTCCCTTAAATCTATTTCTCATTTCCACTGTATAGTCATAAGGGATTTGATTAAATCATACCTGAATTGTCTAGTGGTTTTCTCACTTTCTCCAATTTAAATCTGAATTTGGCAATAAAGAGTTTATGATTTGAACCATCATCAAAAAGCCTACAAAAATTGAGGAATATATCCCTCCTAAACTCTCAGTAGGAAGGTAAATTGGCATGGCCACTACGGATAACAGTATCCAAAACTAAGAACAGAACTATGCTGTGACCCACTCCTGGGCATATACCTGGAGAAAACCATGAATTGAAAACATACATGCATGCCAATCTTCATTACAGTACTATTTACAATAGATAAGACTTGTAAGTAAACTACATGTCCATCAATACAGGAATGAATGAAGAAGATGTGGTATATATATACAGTGAAGTATTACTCAGACATAAGAATGAAATAGTACCATTTGTAGAGATGTGGACAGACCTAGAGACTGTCATATGGAGTGAATTTTGTCAAAGAGAAAAACAAATATCATATAATATTGCTTAATGTAGAATCTAAAAAAGTGATACAGATGAACTTATTTGCAAAGCAGGTATAGAGTCTCACATCTAGAAAACAAAGTTATGGATACCAATATGGTGACGAGGTGGTTGGGATGAATTGGGAGATTGGGATTTACATATATAGCTGCTGCTGCTGCTAAGTCTCTTCAGTCGTGTCTGACTTTGTGCTACCCTATAGACGGCAGTCCGCCAGGCTCCTCCATCCATGGTATATGCCAGGCAAGAGTACTGGAGTGGGGTGCCATCGCCTTCTCCTATATATATGCTACTAGGTATAAAATAGAAAACTAATGAGAACCTAATGTACAGCACAAGGAACTCTACACTCAATGCTCTGTGGTGATCTANAGTTCAATTGTCACATCCATACATGATTACTGGAAAAACCATAGATTTGACTAGATAGATTTTTGTTGAAAAGTAATGTCTCTGCTTTTTAATATCCTGTCTAGGTTGGTCAGAGCTTCTTTCCCAAGGAGCAAGCATCTTTGAATTCCGTGGCTGCAATCACCATCTGCAGTGATTTTGGAGCCCAAAGAAATAGTCTCTCAATGTTTCCATTGTTTCTCCATCTATTTGCTTTGAAGTGATGGGACCTGATGCCATGATCTTAGTTTTCTGAATGTTGAGTTTTAAGCCAACTTTTTCACTCTCCTCTTTCACTTTCATTAAGAGGCACTTCAGTTCCTCCTCACTTTCAGCCATAAGGGTGGTGTCATCTGCATATCTGAGGTTATTGATATTTCTCTCAGCAGTCTTGATTCCAGCTTGTGCTTCATCCAGTCCAGCATTTCTCATGATGTACTCTGCATATAAGTTAAATAAGTAAGGTGACAATATACAGCCTTGACATATTCCTTTCTTGATTTGGAACCAGTCTATTTTTCTATGTCCAGTTCTAACTTTTGCTTCTTTACCTGTTGCTTCACACAGTCAAATGCTTTGGCATAGTCAATAAATAAAAGTAGATGTTTTTCTGGAATCCTCACTTTTTCAATGATACAGCTGATATTGATAATTTGGTCTCTTACTTGAATCCAGCTTGAACATCTGGAAGTTCATGGTTCATGTACTGTGGAACCTTGGCTTGGAGAGTTTTGGCAAACCTTATTGCCATATCCAGGATGGAACAAAACAGAAATGCTATAAGATCTGTCCTCAGAGTTCCAAAGACTGTACTGTCAAGGCCTAATTTTGATGAGTGCAGTTTCCTGTATGCTAAAGCAACACTAACCCTTTTTTTTTTCTTTTATTCCCCTTGATATTACCTTCTTTATTTGCTTTGTATTGATGAAGGAGTTTATAGATAAGATGCAATAAGATTAATAATTTTAATTCCTGATTATTTGTATTTTGTTTCTTCTCTTCATTTGGATACTGGTTGTCACAAGACTTTCAAAGAACTTCAGGGTTATTGTGAGAATAGCACTAAATAATTGAAGTTTGGAAAAGATTCTAGACAAGATTCTATCAAGCAAAATTTAGAACTTCAGTATTTACTCTGAAGAATTTATAATAAATAATATAATCCATCTATGTGCATCAGAATCAAAAATCTTAAAACCTGAAATAAGTAACGACTGGCATGGAGAGACCACTAAGGAACAGGGAAATTCTATAATTATTTATCCTAGATACTCATGAATAAGAATTAATGCAAATATGGGATCGCTAACATCCAAATTTAAACCCTGCACACTCTATTCTGTTGCAAATCCAGATTGGCATACTGTTAGATGTGTATAAGAGACAGATATATAGCTGCTGCTGCTGCTAAGTCTCTTCAGTCGTGTCTGACTTTGTGCTACCCTATAGACGGCAGTCCGCCAGGCTCCTCCATCCATGGTATATGCCAGGCAAGAGTACTGGAGTGGGGTGCCATCGCCTTCTCCTATATATATGCTACTAGGTATAAAATAGAAAACTAATGAGAACCTAATGTACAGCACAAGGAACTCTACACTCAATGCTCTGTGGTGATCTAATAGGAAGGAAATATAAGAAAATATTACACACAAACAAACACACATATTATATAATATATATATATATAATAATCACATATGTGTAATCACTCTATATATAATATATATTTATAGTTAATATATATTATAAAATATATGTGATGATTCACTTTGTTGTAAAGTTGTAAAACAACACTTTAAAATAATTATACACCAATAAAAATTAATTTTAAAAAATCAATGACTTGAACTAGGTACAGATAGTGAGAGGTCAGTTAAAAAAATAATAATAAAGATAGATCCCACAGGAATGATTGATAAATAAAGAAATATGGGTAGTGAAAGGAACAGAAGAGTTGAAGAGTATTTCAGTGCATTTTTCCAATGAGAAACTAGATGGACAGAGTTAATATTTAGTTATTAGAGGAGGAATATGGAAGAAACAGTGGTAAAAAATAAAATTTAGGTATCAGTATATTAAGCTTGATATGTCTATCACACATTCAAACAGACAAATCAAGATTTCCAAGAAATCTAGATCAGAGTTATGGCAGTTGTCACATAAGGCCATGAAAGTGATCAAAATTATCTAGAAGGTGAGAATAAATGAAAAAGAAAATATGGTCCAAGGACTGATACTTGGAGCGTTTCAATGTCTGTCTCAATTCAGTTCAGTTCAGTCGCTCAGTCGTGTTCGACTCTTTGCGACCCCATAAATTGCAGCACGCCAGGCCTTCCTGTCCATCATCAACTCCCGGAGTTCACTCAGACTCGCGTCCATTGAGTCAGTGATGCCGTCTAACCATCTCATCGTCTGTTGTCCCCTTCTCCTGCCTTCAATGTATTCCAGCATCAGGGGCTTTTCCAATGGGTCAGTTCTTCACATCACATAACTAAAATACTGTAGTTTCAGCCTCAGTATCAGTCTTTCCAGTGAACACCCAGGACTCATTTCTGATCGACTGGTTGGCCCTTTTTGCAGTCCAAGGGACTCTCAAGAGTTATATCCAACACGACAGTTCAAAAGCACCAATTATTTGGTGCTTGGCTTTCTTTAGAGTTCAATTGTCACATCCATACATGATTACTGGAAAAACCATAGATTTGACTAGATAGATTTTTGTTGAAAAGTAATGTCTCTGCTTTTTAATATCCTGTCTAGGTTGGTCAGAGCTTCTTTCCCAAGGAGCAAGCATCTTTGAATTCCGTGGCTGCAATCACCATCTGCAGTGATTTTGGAGCCCAAAGAAATAGTCTCTCAATGTTTCCATTGTTTCTCCATCTATTTGCTTTGAAGTGATGGGACCTGATGCCATGATCTTAGTTTTCTGAATGTTGAGTTTTAAGCCAACTTTTTCACTCTCCTCTTTCACTTTCATTAAGAGGCACTTCAGTTCCTCCTCACTTTCAGCCATAAGGGTGGTGTCATCTGCATATCTGAGGTTATTGATATTTCTCTCAGCAGTCTTGATTCCAGCTTGTGCTTCATCCAGTCCAGCATTTCTCATGATGTACTCTGCATATAAGTTAAATAAGTAAGGTGACAATATACAGCCTTGACATATTCCTTTCTTGATTTGGAACCAGTCTATTTTTCTATGTCCAGTTCTAACTTTTGCTTCTTTACCTGTTGCTTCACACAGTCAAATGCTTTGGCATAGTCAATAAATAAAAGTAGATGTTTTTCTGGAATCCTCACTTTTTCAATGATACAGCTGATATTGATAATTTGGTCTCTTACTTGAATCCAGCTTGAACATCTGGAAGTTCATGGTTCATGTACTGTGGAACCTTGGCTTGGAGAGTTTTGGCAAACCTTATTGCCATATCCAGGATGGAACAAAACAGAAATGCTATAAGATCTGTCCTCAGAGTTCCAAAGACTGTACTGTCAAGGCCTAATTTTGATGAGTGCAGTTTCCTGTATGCTAAAGCAACACTAACGCTTTTTTTTTTCTTTTATTCCCCTTGATATTACCTTCTTTATTTGCTTTGTATTGATGAAGGAGTTTATAGATAAGATGCAATAAGATTAATAATTTTAATTCCTGATTATTTGTATTTTGTTTCTTCTCTTCATTTGGATACTGGTTGTCACAAGACTTTCAAAGAACTTCAGGGTTATTGTGAGAATAGCACTAAATAATTGAAGTTTGGAAAAGATTCTAGACAAGATTCTATCAAGCAAAATTTAGAACTTCAGTATTTACTCTGAAGAATTTATAATAAATAATATAATCCATCTATGTGCATCAGAATCAAAAATCTTAAAACCTGAAATAAGTAACGACTGGCATGGAGAGACCACTAAGGAACAGGGAAATTCTATAATTATTTATCCTAGATACTCATGAATAAGAATTAATGCAAATATGGGATCGCTAACATCCAAATTTAAACCCTGCACACTCTATTCTGTTGCAAATCCAGATTGGCATACTGTTTCCTCAGATCTCAACTTAGCTTTTCCTTGCACATCTTTTGCACTTTCACCAAACCCTTTTTTTTTTTTTTTCACATGTTGGCCATTCCTAAAGATATCTCATTCATTGAATATTATCATAATATACTGTGGTTGCAAGAAATGGGAAAAAAACAACAACAACAACAACTCTGGTTCCTTAATTTGCTATCTTGCTTGAGATCATATTTGCATAATCTCATTAAGGTCATGAAAGAGTAAAGTTTATTGAAGTAATCAGGACTGTTTTATGAATTTCTAGTCCAATATTTCTTAATCTCTATGAATTAGTTTATTCCTTCCTAGATCTTGGACATTTGAATACTTGGTAGAAAAAGCAAGAAGGATCAATTATCAAAATATCATATATATATGAATCAAAATTTGACCATGGATGGATATACAGTTAATATAAAAATAGGACAATTATTTCATTAGCTTTATCTGAGGGTTTTTCTTCAAAACTGTTTGATCAAAAATTCAGTCTGATAAACAGGAAATAAGCATCCATTTCAGAGTCCCTTTAAATGGCACCTTATGGGAACACACTGCTCAAGACAAAGGTGAAGATATCACAAAGACTACATCTGTATTCTTTGTTGATCATCTTAAATTTTATGTTAGAAAATAAAATGGCAAATTGCTGTGCTAAACTCTTGGAAGATACTTTGATTCAGAAAAAAAAATCACATGAAAAAATTAATAGCATGCTGGCTTTAGAAAAGGCAGAGGAACAAGAGATCAAATTGCCAAGATCTGCTGGATCATGGAAAAAGCAAGAGAGTTCCAGAAAAACATCTATTTCTGCTTTATTGACCATGCCAAACTCTTTGACTGTGTGGATCACAATAAACTGGAAAATTCTGAAAGAGATGGGAATACCAGACCACCTAACCTGCCTCTTGAGAAACCTGTATGCAGGTCAGGAAGCAACAGCTAGAACTGGACACAGAACAACAGACTGGTTCAAAATAGGAAAAGGAGTATGTCAAGGCTGTATATTGTCACCCTACTTATTTAAATTATATGCAGAATACATCATGAGAAACACTGGACTGGAAGAAACACAAGCTGGAATCAAGATTGCCGGGAGAAGTATCAATAACCTCAGATATGCAGATGACACCACCCTTATGGCAAAAAGTGAAGAGGAGCTAAAGAGCCTCTTGATGACAGTGAAATAGAGTGAAAAAGTNGGATTCTAAGCCACCAGAGAAGACTAATTAAAGACATAAAGAGTCTCAAATGAAGCAGTTCCAAATGGTGATTGTCAGAAGGATGGTCAGCATGGCAGTGGCTTCATTAGACCTACCAGGGAGCTCAGGCTGAACTGCCCACACCCCCAGTGAGGGGCTTCCCAGGGGGCTCAGTGGTAAAGAATCTGCCTGCCAATGCAGGAGACGCAGGTTAAACCCTTGGGATGGGAAGATCCCTGGAGGAATAAATGGTAACCCACTCCAGTATTCTGCCTGGAGAATTCCATGGACCAAGGAGCCTGGCGGGATACAGTCAATGCGATTGCAAAGAGCTGGACACAACTGAGCAGAAGCACAAGCCCCCCGGTGAGACAGTGCTCAGATGTGAGTTCCAGCACCAGACTGGACAAAGTGGGGGCACCAGGGTAGTTCTGGAATTTATGCCAGGAGTGGTGGTATTTCTGCAACCCATATATGGTATCAGACTCCTGCTATGTAGCTGGGGTAGGTGAACAGTAGCATCTAAAAATCAGCAAACCCTATTTTGGGAGCCCTAATAATCTTCTGTAGGTGGTCTAAGTGGTTAATGTCTCAGAATGTGCCAGTGTAGATGCTTACGGACAATTATATAAACAACCAGACAGTTCTAGAGGGATTCTTTTAGAAACCAACAAAAAACTAGAGGAAAAGGTAACCATTTGTAACTACAAGGAAACGGCAACCCACTCTAGTATTCTTGCCCAGGAAATCCCATGGACAGAGGAGCCTGGTGGGCTACAGTCCAAGGGGTCACAAAAGAGTTGGAGATGACTTAGTGACTGAACAAGAACAAGAAGAATGAACTTGTAGGACATTATTATGCTGAGTGAAATAAACCAGACACAGAAAGAAAACCCCAGCATGACCTCATCTGTATATGGAATCTAAACAATGTCGAATCTATAGAAACAGAGAGTAGAAGGGTCATTACCAAGAGCTTGGGAGGTGGGGGAATGGCTCTGATGGGGGTTGCTGGTCAAAGGAGACAGAGTGACAGCCACATAGGATGACTAAATCTAGACAGGAAATGTACAGCATGATGAGGAGGGTTACTGTAACTCTACTGAATCCAGAAATTTGTCAAGAGAGTAGATTTCAGGTGCTTTCATCACACATGAAACATGACAACTATGCGAGGAGACGATACCGTACTTCACTAGCTTGACTACAGTCATCATTTTGCTATTCATAGATGTATCAGGCATCATAGTGTGGCCTTCCCTGGTGGCTCAGTGGTAAAGAATCCACCTGCAAGGTAGGAGCCGCAGGAGACTCAAGTTTGATCCTTGGGTCTGGAAGATCCCCTGGAGAAGGGCATGGAAACCTACTCCAGGATTCTTGCCTGGAGAATTCCATGGATAGAGGAACCTGGTGGGCTATCATCCATGGGATTGAAAAGAGTTGGACATGACTTAGCACATTCACAGTAGCAGCAGACGCTGCTACAGGATCTCAACTTGTCCCACCAAGAAACGTTAGGCAGGTGAAATCTAACCGCATTTACACAAACAAGCAAGCTAATACGTGGCTCCCTGGGACTACCTGAACCTTTCAAATTTGTTCTCTTATAAGTAATAAGGCTGGATGGGCTAGGTGCTCTGTATTTCACACTGTTATTGTTTGTTCTTTAACATATCTTTAGAAATCGCATTAATTCTGTGAGTTCCCTGTCGGTACTCGTGTGGCTTTGAGCAGTGCAGTGCAGGGATGGATGGCTTCAGCCCTGGAAGAGGGAAGCTCATCAATCTACCAGGCCTCTCCACATCGTTACGGAACATTAATGAGGCTGGGCTCGATTTAAGAACCGACTGAGACATTATGGATTGGTGGCATTCCGCTTCATGGGAACTGGGAATTTCTGAGTTATCATCTCAGCTCCGTGGCTAATGAGTGTTGTGATACAGGGACGATCATTTAACTTCTGCATTTCAGTTTCCTATCCTCAAAATGGGGCTGTTACTGACCTCCTTATCCCAAGTGTCCCAGAATTAATGAGCTCGTGTCTGCTGAGAGTCCCAAGCTCCTGGCATCGAGGCGTGCTTTGAGTTGTTATTTCTATTCCTTCCCAAGAATCAGCTGCGAATCATCAGATCTGTTTTGTTTACTCCTTCCAGAATGCATTTTCTTAGCATTTGCACATTACCTAGGTTACCCACACCTTATATGTAAAAGCAAAACTACTCCCACAGCAAGACACATGGACATAGTGGGGGTATTTAGGTAGCTTTTCTTTTCCTTAAGGAAAAGCATCACACCAGCTTTTCTGGCGAGATGAAGGCAGTAATTGCACTGCAAATTCTCGCCGCATGAGGCCGGTGGTCAATCTTGGCAGATGTGAAAAGAAAGTTACATCACAGCGCAATGATGCTGTCAACACTTACAGGCAATAATATTCCCATATCTGTTCTTCATTCTGTTTTCATCTTTCTTAGCAGAGTCCCATGGTGCAGACTGCCCTTCAAAGAAGCTCTGGAAGAAAGAGAAAAGTGACATGATGAATTACAATTCGGTGCAGTAAACAAACACAGGGATTTTAACGACGGAGGGCGTTCTTAAAAAATGTACGAGGGTCAAGGAAGGAAAAGAGTTCACAGGAAAGAGATAATGGATTATTAAACTACTTTATATATTAAATATTTAATTTAGTTTTTTTGTTTTCCTTTAGTTAAAATGTTACAAATATGGATGGGGACTGAAGAATAAACCCCCAATTCATCTGTATGATGTATTAAAAATGGCTGGGAGTTTATCTCTATTCTACTTGAATCTTTAATAGAGAAAACTTAATATTACTTTCAACTTCTTAATTACGTCATCATCCTTCAATGTTCTCCTGAGATATAAAGATATCATTTTTCTTCCCAATTGCAAACTGAAAGATTTATTTTTGGTTAAAATTGAAAGTAGGTAAGCTAAGACTTCACAACTTCAAGCTTAAAATCCTCTAAGAACTTCTGCCAGAGTTTTCCCTTCATTTTCAATGGAGCTTAGATGTCCATTTATTTAAGGATTTGGCATTATTAAGCCCAGGGTCTTTAATCTTTGGGTTGGTAGTCAGATATACATTTTTCCATTCAAGTTATAATGAAAATGTCCTCTGCTATCAGCTGACATTTGAAAAAAAATCTGGGATTTTAGTTTCCACTTTAGTCCACATTCTGTTTCACCTTCATGTAGTCAACACCACAAGGAAGAGCTGGGAAGGGTGGTAGCAGGCAGCATCTGCTGACACGGATCTGCTGTTTCTCCTGCACCTACTTTTATGTTTTTGGCTGCTGCTGCTGCTGCTAAGTCACTTCAGTCGTGTCCGACTCTGTGTGACCCCAGAGACGGCAGCCCACCAAGCTCCCCCGTCCCTAGGATTCTCCAGGCAAAAGCGCTAGAGTGGGTTGCCATTGCCTTCTCCAATGCATGAGAGTGAAAAGTGAAAGTGAAGTCGCTCAGTCGTGTCTGACTCCTAGCGACCCCATGGACTGCAGCCCGCCAGGCTCCTCCGCCCATGGGATTCTCCAGGCAACAGCGCTGGAGTGGGTGCCATTGCATTTCTGGCAGCAACTGGGAAAGAAGAGACGAGCAGGAGGAAGGCATGAAGGCAGAGCAGGTGCCCGAAAGCATCGTCCTGAAACATTCTGGGGCCAGAGAGAGTGTTGCCAGGAACTCACATCCTCAAACACACCCCAGGGTGGCTTCCCAACTTCCCTCGTTAGAACCGAAGGCTCCTTTCTGCTCCCTTAATCTCCATCCCCCCAGGGCACTTGGCCATCTTGGCTATTTACACCAGTAGCCCCTATTAAGTGATCCGTCTGGGGTTCAACGGAAACAACTTATGATCCCTGTTCATGGGTCCAGTTGTGCCCGATCAGTTGAACTGCTCCTTAGTGTGACTGCGGTGGGGACGCATCTGCTCACAGACCCCACGGGAAACAGCTTTTAGTGATGCCTGATTTACGATATGGTGTTAATTTTTTGACATTTTAATTCTATTAATACTTTGAGTCTGTCGTGATGTAATTACCAATTTCATTCCCCTCTGCCTTCTCCACACGTGTGAAACTTTCCAGACTTTGTCTTTCTCATGGGGAGAGGAAGAAGGGACCTGATTCTGGGAAAGACCTGGGTGTCTTCCAGTAGACAAGGTGACTAGTTATATATATTCTTTTTATGTTTTTTTCCATTATGGTTTATCTCAGAATATTGAATCTATTAATAGTTCCCTGTGTTATATGGTACGACCTTGTTGTTTATTCATTCTGTACACAACAGTTTGCATCTGCTAACTCCAAACTCCCAGTTCATCCCTCCCCAATCCCAATCCACTTAGTATAATCCCTAGTTGCATTTGCCTTGCTACAGATGACATTATTTTGTTCTTTTTTAATGACTGAGTAGTATTCCATCTATCTATCTATCTATCTATATGTACATACACACACACCACATCTTCTTTATCCATTTATCTGTTGATGGACACGTAGGCTGTTTCAATGTCTTGGCTACAATAAATAGTGCTGCTATGAACATAGGGGGTGCATGTATCTTTTTGAATTATAGTAGTTTTGTCTAGGTATATGCCCAGGATTATAGTAGTTTTGTCTAGGTATATGCCCAGGTATATGCTGGTTAATATGGTAGTTCTATTTTTAGTTTTCTGAGGAACCTCCATACTGTTTTCCAAAGCAGTTGCACCAACTTACATTTGCATCAATATTAAATTGCCCTTCTAAAATAAGTTACCTTAGTCTTAGTCACTGTTGACACCTTGTTATCTTAACAGTTTTTACACTGTATTTTATCATTTTGAAAAAGTCATGGAGGCAGACCAGGATTAGATGAACTATGCACTAAGAGCTGCATTAACAGATTCAGAGATTCAGGAAGAGAAGGGGTGGCAGAGGATAACATGACTGGATGGCATCACTGACTCAATGCACAGAACTCTGAACAAACTCTGGGAAATGGTGAAGAACAGGGATGCCTGGAGTGCTGCAGCCCACGGGGTGGAAAAGAGGCAGACACGACTTATCAACTGAACAACGGCAACAGATTCACAATGTACACTGCCACTGAAGGGTAAGATGCCATGCAATGCAGGGCGAAAACAAGAAAAAACATTTTAAGGGTTATTAATAAATTAAATCAATAATGATACAGTAAAATCACTAGTTAATTTTATCTAGAACAGACCATTATAGGATAAAGGATTTATTCAGACATGTAACTTCTATTCCTCCATAAAATATGCATTTAAAGTAGCTTCAGGGATTTAAAAGTCATCCTCTTTTTCTTAATTGTGTCATTGTTATTCTATGAGTGACAGTTATTTTACCATTGAGTAATGACTATTATTTGACTTCCCTTATGACATTTTAATTCTATTAATACTTTGAGTCTGTCGCGATGTAATTACCAATTTCATTCCCCTCTGCCTTCTCCACACGTGTGAAACTTTCCAGACTTTGTCTTTCTCATGGGAAGAGGAAGAAGGGACCTGATTCTGGGAAAGACCTGGGTGTCTTCCAGTAGATCCCTGGCTACTAGTTAACTCACCAGAGGATAAGAGACAGACAGATAAGAGGGGGGCAACTATGGCGCAGGGAGGAGGCACTGGCTCCGTGAGTACAAGGAGATGCTCTCGGGCCATGGGAGGCAATGCCACCCTGAGTCACTAATGCCAGCTCCTTCCCACTCTTGACAGACAGATGCTCTCCTGTGGAGATGGCGCTCACATCACAGTTGTGTTTCTTTAGCATTTGTGGTGATCACAGGAATTCCAATAGCCCTTGCTTTAAAAAAAAGTTATTTAAAACATTTTATTTTATATTGGAGTATAGTGGTGTGCTGTAGTCCATGGGTTCGCAAAGAGTCAGACACGAATGGGCAACTGGATAACAGCAACAGCATGGCTGATTTAGCAATATTGTGTTGGTTTCAGGTGTACAGCAAAGTGAGTCATACATACACATATGTCTATTCTTTTAAAAATTCTTTCCCTCATTTCCCCATTTATCAGAACATTGAGCAGAGTTCCCTGTGCTATATGGTTGGTCCTTGTGGATTATCTATTTTAAATGTAGCAGTGTGTATATGTCAATCCCAAACTCCCAATCTATACCCCACCCCCTTCACCCCTGGTAACCATAAATTCTCAAAGTCTGTGAATCTAAAAAAGTTATCTTAATTTGGCTGTTTTTGTGTACGTGGTGACCAGGAAATATAAAATAATGAGATGATAACCAATCTCCCTGCACTTGAGCTCTGCATGTTTTTATGAGGGTGGGGCCTATGCTCTCCATCTCCCAGCACTGACCACATGGGCGGGGGTATCGATAAGTGAGCAGGATGAAGAGTCCATTGCCTTGATTAATCTTCATGAGAGCGGCAGCCAAGGAGGACTGCCTGCCTGCTTTACATTGAGGATAGGAGAAACAGGGAGACTTTACCACAGACCAGCTCATCACGGACCAGCCTGGGCCAGACCTCAGTGCTTCCCGACTCTAAATCCCTGGCTCTTCCGGGCACCCCTCCCGACAAGGACTTTGGAGGGGATAGCAGTTAAATCCACACATGACCAAGGACCACTTTCCAATCTAGGTCATATCTCCTTGTCTCTAAATCAAGGTTTACAACAAGAGAATATTAGAGATGCTGGATCGCTTCCCCAAAACAGGAAATTTTAACTCCAGGTATAATGTGATTGCCACAGGGAAGGGAGAGCAGGAGTGAGACAGCAGAAGTGAGAGTTCTTGCCATGAACCTCCCAGCTTCCTATCCAGGAATGATATGAATAAGTTTAAGTAGCAAGATGTATTTTCTTTAAACAAAAGCAAAACAAAGCAAAACAAAAGCTGCTTCAAGGAAACGATCAGATGGCTGGTGCCACCCATGGTCTCCTAACTCATGGATTTGCTGACCGGGTCTAGCTGCTACTGCTACTGCTAAGTCACTTCAGTCGTGTCCAACTCTGTGTGACCCCATAGACAGCAGCCCACCAGGCTCCCCTGTCCCTGGGATTCTCCAGGCAAGAACACCGGAGTGGGTGCCGTTGGCTTCTCCGCCGGGTCTAGCATATTCTGGCGCAGTTTTGCTTCCAATCACACAGCCAATCTCCCCCGGAATTCACTCATGATGAAAAGCATGTGTTCTTGTCTTTGGCTTGTAACATCAGTAATATATCTAATGGGGAAGTCAGAGAGGAAAAAAAGACTTTCTAGATTGATAACTTTGTTTCTTTTTGCTATGGAGATTATCATTGTAAAAATTTCTAAGATGGACCCAGTTGTAAATGTCATGGCTTTCCATTAGCATACATTTTCAAAATAGTTGAGAAAATATTTACCTTAGACTGGATTGCCTCTTATTCCTGCAGTAGGATGAAAGACAACTGTTTAAATTTCTACTTAGAAAATAAAGCTTTGTCTATAGCTCTAGAGCCACTTGGCATTCAGAGAAGCTGTGACCTGAAGATGAGTCTTTGACAGAGTGAGTCCTTGCCTGCCTTCCTGGCTTGGGAAGTCTAAGCAAAATAGTAACCAGGGCAGAAACGTAGGTCATCACGGACATGAAACACAGTTTCCTGTCTGGCCCCCAGCGAGGCCTGGTACAGATCTGAGACTCCAGAGGCAGACGTGGCTCTTTCTCCAGGCTTTGTCTTCCTGAGGCACTGAGCCTTCTCTGACTACTCTGTGACATACCACCTTTTTTTTTTGTTTTTGCAGACCATGAGTTGGACAGATAGCTGCTAATAAACCCACTAGTGAAAAGCGCCCAAGGAAAATTAAGTAATTCTGCTACACAATCATTCTACTATGCCCCTTTTCACAGCCCTTTTGGCTTCTAAATATCTTTTAATAAATGAAGCAAATCAGCACACATTTTAGAAGATTTTCTGCTGGGCATTTTTCTTGGGGGTAAGAACAAAAGGTTCTTTGGTTATCTCTTTTATCTGCAAGGAGGTCAAAAGTTGTATGTGTTCCAATAAAGCTACATCAATTGAATCACTGAATGCTTTCAAAAGAATCCTACTTGGAACCAGTCTTCCTGAGAAGGAAGAAATCACATAGTTTATGAGGCTCTAGAGAAGAGATGCTCCTCTCACATTTACTGGAAGGAAAGCCAACCAGGTTTTGAATCCTGCAGTGGCTGAGAAAGAGAGAGCTTGAGTTTTTGAAGAAACACGAGGATTCCTGAGCATAGGAATTTTGGGGGAGATACTCAGCTTGCCCACCCTGAAGTTTACATTTAAGTACAACCTTCAAATCTCCCTTAATCTCTTCAGTCTTTGCTTGACTAAAGTTATGAGCAGGTTGTGGTTAAAATTCAATTTAACCAAAGCACAGGAGCATCTTTAAAAAAGAGGCCCAGTGAGACATAGCGAAGGCAATGCAAGAACATCGTTATCTGCTGATGAGGCCCTGTCCTCCGAGCAGCCGCATAAAGACCAGCTTGGGAGACACCTCGACAGTCCAGGTCCCAGGGTGCTTTTCACAGCAGGGCTTTTTAAATACAATATGTGCAGTTAGGCAATATTTAATGTTCAGGGCCTATTTTTAATATGCAGATAAAATTCAATGCACCAACTATGGACTTTTTATTATTTAAAAAAGCACTTTATGTTATTTTGGGGATTTACGTTAATGGCCTTGCTATACCGTCTGTTAGAATTTTCACAAACAGACTGAGGCTCTGACTCTACTTAAAATGTAATTAAAGTGTTTCCTCTGACTACCTTCGCTCATATATACTGAGAAGAGGCAGCAAACCGGGGAACACTCTGGAAGAGTAATAAGTCTCAGAAACAATAAAAATGAAGGCAGGCAAGCTCCAGCGAATAGCAATGACCCCACAGGAAGATGCCACGCGGTCCCCGGGCACAGAGCGGAAGGACTGGGGATGTCTCTCACAGCCGTTTGTGTCTGAACGGCAAACACGTTTTTGCAATTCAGTAACTTCCTCCCCACTTCTCATCTCACTGTCACTTTCCGCAGGATATAATGGTACATTTCAGTTGCCCACCTCAAGAGAACGTGACTCCAAAATGCTGCAGTCTGTTAAAAATGCCAGATACAAAAAAAAAAAAAAGGGAGGAAAAAACCCCCTATTGAACAGAAAAGCTGCCTGGAAGAATAGGATGCAGGTTAGGTCTGTACATAATGCACGGTATGTTCTCAGGCAGTGTGGAATCGAGTTTTGTTTTTTTTTTTTCAGCTTCTGAAATCAAATTTTTCCTCCCTTTCTCATATGAACAAAACTGGGCACATAAAATGACTACGATCATCACGCTCAAAGCAGGAAGATGCACTCACTGGTGTGTGCCACGTCTCTGAACTTTCTTTGTTTTCTGTCCATACTACTTTTTGGGTTCTTCCAAGTGTTGTATTTTATTTGGTCCATATAAACTATTTATTGTTATTGCATTAAAGCAACTGAAGACACAACTATGGTTGCTGGACAGGCTTCAGAGTAGAGTGCCGATGGGAAGATGGCCAGGGAGCTTGGGGCCAGAGACAGCGGTGGCCACCAGTCACTGTCATCATCGATGTCCTGGACGGAGGCAGCCAAAGGGACTGTGTGAGGTTCAAGAGAGGTGAGGACTGGGAGGAACCAGAATCTTGACTCATGCGCTGTTGTTCTTGTTCACTCACTAAGTCATGTCTGACTCTTTGCAACCCCACGGACTGCAGCATGGCAGGCTCCTCTGTCCTCTATTATCTCCTGCATGCATGCATGCTTAGGTGCTCAGTTGTGTCTGACTCCCTGCCACCCCACCGACTGTAGCCTGTTAGGCTCCTCTGTCCATGGGATTCTCTAGGCAAGAATACTGGAGTGGGTTGCGATCATTATCTCCTGGAGTTTGGTCAAATTCATGTCCACTGAGTTGGTGATGCTATCTACCCATCTCATCCTCTACTATCCCCTTCTCCTGCCTTCAGTCTTTCCCAGCATCAGGGTCTTTTCCAATAAGTCAGCTCTTTGTATCAGGTGGCCAAAGTATTGGAGTTTCAGCTTCAGCATCAGTCCTTCCAGTGAATATTCAGGCTTGATTTCCTTTAGGATTTACTAGTTTGATCTCCTTGCAGTCCAAGGGACTCTCAAGAATTTTCTCTGGCACGATTCGAAAGCACGGATTCTTCGGCACTCAGCCTTCTTTATGATCCAATGCTCATATCCGTACATGATGTATGGAAAAACTATAGCTTTGACTATATGGACCTTTGTTGGCAAAGGGATGTCTCTGCGTTTTAATATGCTGTCTAGTTCATGTACTGTCATTTCTAAACAAATTGAAATCTAAATGTCAAAATTCTGATATCTTTTAAAAAGTTGCTAATTAATCTCAGGACTTCAAATGGCCATGTTTTCTTGAAATTTAATTCAACTCTATTTTTGAAGAATTTTTCTATTTTGCGAGATTCAGTGGGTGATGACCTTCTCAGTGGTTGCTCTATGGCCTTCCTGCTCTCTAACATCTCTATTTCATGTGAAAATGGAATTGACGTTTGTAGCCTAAAAAAGTTATGTGATGTTTCAGTGCCCAGAAACACTATCCCTGACATTTGACTGAGTTTAAAAATGTTTTTTTATTCTGTTGGATATTGCTCTGAACTTTTTACAGCAATGTCATATATGAATAATATATGCTTACGGGATCTTTGAAGCTCTACCAGGTGAGTCTTTTTATTTCTACTGTACCAAGAAGGGAATTTAGGATCAAAAGGTGTGAAGTGGCTTATCTGAGATCAGGCAGTGGAGAAGGCGAGACTGAGGGCTGTTGGCTCTAAACTCTGTCCCTCACCCTTGGCCACTGAGCTGGCCACATCGCACTGTGCGTGTAGCTTTCTGAAGCCATCCGGCCAAGGGTCATAAGCTGTGAGGCATTTCTGTTTCCCACTTTTTGTGGAATAAGCTTGTTGGACAAGGGGATGACGGAGCATGAAATGGCTGGATGGTATCACCGACTCAATGGACATGAGTTGAGCAAATTCTAGGGGATAGTGAAGGAAAGGGAAGCCTGGCGTGCTGCAGCCCATGCAGTCACAAGGAGTCAGACACGGCTCAGCAATGGAGCAAGCTTGTTGGATGACACACAACTCTGTTGCTCTCTGCACACTGGTTTTCCGGGCATGGGAAGCCAGGTGCACCCTGGAGGAACCCGCAATCTACCTGCCTTTCAGTCAGCGTGCCCAATTTCAAAACCCTGTTTCTTTCCACCTTGAGAATCACTGAAGTACTAAGTTCCTGCTAATGATATGACATATCCCTCAAGTGAACTGAAGCAGGAAAAAAATCTGAAAACCACTGATCAAGTGGGCAGAGAGGAAAAAATAGTCTTCAGCTGAGTGATGGACAAAAAGAGGTAAAAACAGTCACTTTGAAGCCTGGGTTGTTGCTAAACATTTCACAGGCATGGCCAATGTCCTTCAGAATTATAGAGACTGAAGCATAGTAAGATGGCTTTAAAAAGGGGCTATTTTGTAAAAATGCATTACACCGTTCTGAAATGTGAGACTGGAAACCATAACACTCCTAGAAGAAAACTTAGGCAGAACTTTCTTTGACATAAATTGTAGCAACATTTATTTGGATCTTTCTCCTAAAGCAAAGGAAATAGAAACAAAAACAAATGGGACCTAATTAAACTTAAAAGCTTGTGCACAGCAAAGGAAACCATCAACAAAATGAAACAACAACATACAGAATGGGAGAAAGTATTTGCAAATGATGTGACTGATAAGGGTTAATATGCAAATATACAAACAGCGCATATAACTCAGCATCAAAAAAACAAACAACCTGATTAAAAAATGGGCAGAAAATCTGAATAGACATTTTTCCAAAGAAGACATACGTACAGAAGGCCAACAGGCACATGAAAAGATGCTCAACATCACCAGTCATCAGATAAATGTAAATTAAAATTACAATGAGCTATCACCCCACATCTGTCAGAATGGGCCTCATCACAAAGAACAGAAACATCCCATCTGGGCAGCCTTCTAAGGCCTGGATACCCCTGTCCTACACACGTGAGTGAGATGGAGCAGGCCTCTATGGTCCTTTCCCACCGTGTCCTCCACCTGCATTTTGTGTGTAGAAAAACTTTAGCCAAAGAATAAGTTTAACCAGAGAAGTGGGAAGATGCAGAAACAAAGGAAAGCAATTCAACAAGACTCGACAATAGTAGTTTAGTCACTAAGCAAAGGCAAAGACCTTTAGTTCCTTCTCAGGGCGATAGATAATATTCTCAGCCATATCCTGTGAGCTGTCTAATAATACTGAAACCCCACCAGGTGGAGGAAGTTAATCATGATGACCAGACTGTCACCATGACATAAGCTGCCACCGTTCTGAGAACTAGGCTCAGGAAATGGGAACAAACAGACCTTGGAACTGAATACTAACTGTACCTAAAACAATCAAGATGATGTAGGTCAGACCATTGATGACCAATTTCAAGATGAAAGTCAGAGCTGACTGTGCTCTTTCTGCATGGAGCCCTTCCCCCCATCTATAAAAGCTCTAGCCCACTGGTGGTCAATGGGGGAGAGTTGGTCTTTGGACTGGAGTCCATCCTCTCTCAGGTTGCTGGCTTCCGAAAGAAAGCCAACTTTTCTTTTCACCAACCTGGCCTCTTTACTTGCTTTCAAGGGGAAAGCAGCCAGAGCCCACTTTCAGCCACATGAGGATGTTGTTACCCACTGATGCTGCAGAGGCAGCTCAGAGTCTCAGGGAATCTCTGGTCCCATGGCACTGGTCCCTGAATGGGGATCTCAAGGGCCATCAGGCAGAGGCCATCCCTCAGTTTGAAGGTCAAAGGCTGCATTTGCAGACTCATTCTCCTCGATGGTCCTGATGGGGCCTCTGCTGCCCCTTGTGCCCCTCCCCCCCCGGGGGGGGAGGCAGGGCAGGGCTGCACTGCAGGGATTTAGAGCACTGCTCATAGTCACTACAAAGAACTTGGTCAGAATTTCATTTTCTGACTTCAGCACTGCCTATCTCTGATCATGGTGGACATCATGAGATCAAGCAGTTTTGCAAAGGTTCTGGAACTTGGACCTGGCCTGTCCTCATTGTATTATCCTGGTGCATGAGATGTCAAAATTGTGATGCCAACAAGTGGCTCATCACAGCTCGCACTAAAAAGTGGACTGCTCTGCTTTCCAGGTAGGGGAGAGTGCATGAAGCAGTTGCCTTGGAGACTTTCTAAGTCAGTCTTCCTCGGAGATTGCCAGCATCTCTCAGAGAGATAGCAGTTTTCATTTCCCCTCAGATGCAGATACTGCCAGGGTCTGAGATGATAATACCACTCAAGGACTGTAATTTCCTCCATCTCTGTACCTGCCTTGCAAGAGTGATTTGTCGGTAAGCCTGTGCTAACAGTGCCCACATCTTCAGAGACGAGCAAGCATCCCTTCTGGAAAAAAGGAATCCCTGAAACGTCTAGAGAATAAATGGATGCTTCTGCAGAAAGTGAGCTGTTTCTTTCCTTCCAAGACCAGCCAGAAAATCTGACTTCCACACACCTCTGGCCTGCATCACCACAGTAGCGTCCCACCTGGTCACTCCACTGCCTTCTGGTTTATACCCTTCTCCTGGGTGAGCTTTCACAAAAGCATGTAGGTACCTGCCTCTGTCCTATTTGAAAACCTAAGAGGTCTCCCTGCTGAACAGGGTGGTGTTAAGGACGCAAGGCTCCACATGTGCAATGCACCAGGAAACAGGAAGTGCTCAGTCAGCGCAAGCAGTTACTGTTCTTGTTCTAACATCAGAGCTCCAAACTTCGATGACAATCAATCCTTACTGACTTTGCAGCCATTTTTTGGTACTGTCTCCCTGATAATATCCTTTCCGTTCTTTTCCATCTGTCTTCCCTCCACGGGTTCTGTATAGCATTTAGAAGTGGGGTGATTATTGTTTTATCTTTCCCATCTGTTAACAAACATCTTTTCCAAGGTGTTTCTTGGAGGGCTCTGAATTTTAAACTGTCCTCACCTCACGAATCACAAAACAGAAGCTCCATCAAATGTGATGGAAAATCTAAGGATACTTTTTTAGACATGACAGGCTTAAGCATGAACAAATGTAGCAGAAAAGGGAATTTTAATGAGAGGTTTCTGACTCTCTTTTTGACATCTATTCATTCACAGAGCCTATCAGCACCATTCCTAGGCTCTTCCTACAGAACCTGAGACATGGAGATTCATGGTAAAAATTTAGAAGGGAGGATTATTTTAGAAACTTGGAAATCAAGGCAGTGGAGAATAATTACATCTCAATGTATTCTGTCAGAAAGTCCAAATTCTTTTAGAAGCAAATATTTTTAGTGAAAATTATAATCTATTTTGAAATTGGAGTCATAGCTGCTTTCCTTTACTGACTGATGTTTGGCTAAGTGTTGTTTCTTATTGAAAGCTGGGTATGGAGGGTCCTTACAAAACTAAAAATAGAGCCGCCACGTAACTCAGCGATTCCATTCCTGGGCATGTGTCTGGAGAAAGCCATAATTTGAAAGGATGCATGTACCCCAGTGTTCACTGCAGTTATTATTTAGTAGTCAGTGATGCTACTGCATCAGTATTATGCAGTAGCCAGGACACAGAAGCAATCTAAATGTCCATCAAGAGTAGAATGGATAAAGAAGATATGATCTACACACACACACACACACACACACACACACACACACACACACACTGGAATATTACTCAGTCATAAAAGGGAATGAAATGAGATGTGGATGGACCAAGAGATTGTCATACAGAGTGAAGTAAGTCAGAAAGAGAAAAGCAAATATTGTAATATTGTATAATATGGCTTATATGTGGAATCTAGAAAAATGGTACAGATGACCTTACTTGCAAAGCAGAAACAGAGTCACGAATGTAGAGAACAAATTCATGGTTACCCAGGGCTGAAGAGGGTGGGAGGAAATGGGAGACTGGAATTGACATACACACACTGTTGATACTATGCATGAACTAGGTAACTAACAAGAACCTACTGCACAGCACAGGAAACCTTACTCGATGCTCCATGGTGACCTAAGTAGGAAGGAAAACCAAAAACGAGGGGACACATGTTCACACAGAAATGATTCACTGTGCTGTACAGCAGAAACTAACACATTATAAAACCACTACACTCCAACAAAAATTAATAATAAAGAAAAGAACGTTGGTGACACCAGCATCCTAGACATTTGGAGACTTCTTGTGATGAAAGACTTGGCTCTGAGCCTCAGACTCTGGGTGTGAGGGGGAGGAGGGGGAGATTAGAAACAGAGTGAAAACAGCCAGCCCGCACCGGGCAGGGTGGGAGTCCGGGCAGAATTTTCTAGGTGCTGACCACCCCTCCAGAGAAAGGGGATCCTGAAAGAACTAACTCGTCTTGAAGCAGATCAAATATCACTGGCTACGACCACCTTACCACCTTGGGGTGGGCTGCTTCATTCATTTCAATGTGCTCCCTACAGACTGTTATCATCTTCTGAAGATGCTCTGGGTTTGGGGAGCTGCAGGGACGTGGAGGGGAAGATGAAACAAGGATCCCGAAGGTTCGTGAGGATGACCCGGCAGCCAGCATTGTTCCATAAGCTGGTCCTGTCTTGGTCCGTGTGTCTCCCCTTCACCATCTCGTCTCCTCACTTCTTCCCTCTAATTTATTTAGTTAAAGAAGCGTATATTTAAATATGGGCTTCCCTGGAGGCTCAGTGGTAAAGAATCTGCCTGCCATGCAGGAGACCTGGGTTCAATCCCTGGACTGGGAAGATCCCCTGAAGGAGGGCATGGCAACCCACTCCAGTATTCTTGCTGGGAGAATCCCATGGACAGAGATGCCCGGCGAGTTACAGTCCATAGGGTTGCAAAGAGTCGGACACGACTCAGCAACTAACACATTTTTCATATTTAAATGTTTATTTGGAAATGAGATTTTGTATCATTTCAGTAAATGGAAAGTCAAAACATACACCACAGGTATGGATAACAGAAAAAGGAAAGGCAACGACACCACACCAGGGCTATCGGTCTTGCCTGGCAGTGCTCTCGGCCACGTTCTGAGCCCGAGGTCTCTGCTTCTCAGGTGACAGAGACGCACTAGCCCCAATCTAGGTCACAGCGGAACTGAAGGCGCGAAAGAACCAGCTGGACAGGTAACCACTTGCTCACTCTGTATCTCAGCCTGTTCATCGTGAGTGGACCTCCCCAAAGCCACCAGGCACATCATCTGTCCTTTGCATCTCACACTGTGGTTGGGGTGCAGGGATCTCTGAATTCACCCTCAATCTTGGTTCCCAACACATGGTGTGGGAGAAGATAGAGCCTGGGATCCAGGACTCAAAGGGTGGTGTTGAAACCCCAGGTCTGATGGATTCCTGAGCACGAGGCCACAGGCCAGTTCTTGAGCTTGCTTTTTAATTTATCCAATTGGAATACTCTAATAATTTAAATTACTTAACAGAATTGCTTTCAGTATTCAAACCAATGGATATCAGTGACAAAAACACAAAGGACCCTTTACACATTAAGTGCCAGCCATATAACAGTGGCCACAGAACAGCAGCTGAGCATGCATGCACACGCACACACAACTGTCACGTCATCAGTTAAATGCATGTCGTGTACAGGGAATTAGGGCAGGAAGGTCTGTCTCTTTCTTGACCAGGCGCCCCACACGGTGGAGCTGAGCCTCTCTGCATCCTGGCAGGTAGGCAGTGTTCTATGTTACTGAACGAACGGGTAATACTTATAAATCAGAAGATTCCTACATTACAGGGGTATATGAATTTAATATTTTTGAAGCTTGGTTCTTAAAATTTTTTCTTAAATTATATGCTTCTATTTAGATTTAAATAAGTTACTATCATGATTAAATAAGAGAGTGCTACTGACCCAGGGAACTATGTTCAACATCCTGTGATAAATCATGATGAATAAAGAATATGAAAAGGATTACATATGTATAAGGATCACTTTACTATACACCAAAGCTACCACAACATTGTAAATCAACTATACTTCAATTATAAAACAAAGGGAGTACTACTGAAGAGGCACTGCTTACATGGAGGGCACTGGACTTAGCATTTTAAAAACTCCATCAGTGTTCTACAGTGTAATTTTTTTCTTTTTTTAAGGATCATAATCTGCTGAAAGGACAATAATTAGTTTAAGTGAACCAAGGTCAGATGCTAAAAGGAAGTAGCCAAAAATGTATTTGGAATCTGCTGATGCTTTAAGAAATGAGTTGGCCCTAATTCAAGGAACCAGATATTAGATTAAAGCCTTGGGGGCACATAGTTCCATTTTTTATTTAGAACTACAAGGTTTGGGATTAAACTAAAAATGGGACGCTTCATGCTATCAGAAGTAATGCCTCCAAACATTTTAGAGAAAGCAAGAGAGTTGAAAGCAAAGTAAATGCAAGGGTCAATTTTGAAATGCAGAGAGCAAAGATCCAATGCCCTCAGAGGACCTATATTACCATCTCCATCACAAGACAGAACTAACTTTCACATAACAGGCAGACACTGGTGTTGCAGCCAAGAAGATTTCTGAAAGGGAAGTTGAATTTTTGCCAAAAAGAAGTATAGTAAGGAAAAAGAACTTTGGTTCAAAATATTTTGATTACATAACAATTCTTTTAGTGAAATCACAAGAAACTCTCAATATTAATTAACAGCAACAGATAATAGATGACATTATTGTTATATTAATTAAGTTCTAACTATTCTTCTAGGTGCTTTACTCATAATGTCTCATAGACATTATTATTAAGTCTTTATTGAATTTATTACAGTATTACTCCTGTTTTATGTGTTGATTTTTTGGCTGTGAGGCACATGGTATCTTAGCTCCCTGACCAGGTATTGAACTTGCAGCTTCTGCACTGGAAGGCAAAGTCTTAACCAGTGCACCCCCAGAAAAGTCCTTAATATCTCATAGATATTATTATTCATAACATTAGTGCTTTATTATTATGCATAATAACACATGCTATTTATCTAAAACATCTCATAGATGTCTCCTTATAGATACGACTCCATTCCTTTTCTTCTTATAGTTTAACTTATGCTCAAGGAAGAGATTTCGGTATAGTCATGAAAGTCAACCTGATTATTACCATCACCAGTGAGTTCAGGAATAATTATGTTAGTAATCAATAACTTTGAATTTCAAACTCTACCAAGAAATAACTTTTTTAAAAACTTTTTTTATCTTGAAATAATTCTAGGCTCACAGGGAGCCTAGAAATAGCTCAGGGAGGCCCTGTGTACCCTTTAATTTTCCCAGGGGCTACCAATGGTTACCACATAACTTCAGTGCAATATTAAAACCAGGAAACACAAGCTGGACCAGTGTAGGTGCCAGCTGATGGAAGAAGTGTAAGTTTTGATTTCCCTAGAATGAATGCCCAGAATGGGACTGCTGGGTTGTATGGTAAATGTGTGTTTAATTTTTAAAGAAACTGTCAAACTATTTTCGGGCGAGGCTGTCCCATTTTACATTCCCTGGCAATTTACGACTGAATTCTAACCAGCATTTGGTATTGTCCCTATTTTTTATTTCAGCTGTGTAATCTGTGCGTAGTGATGTCTCTTCGGTGATCTAATTTGCATTTTGTTAATGGCTGTTCATGGTATCTTTTCATGTGTTTATTTGCCCTCCATTGTCCTCTCTGGTGAAGTGTCTTCTATTTTCTAGTTGGATTATTTGCTTTTTTACTGTTGAGTCTCAGAGACCTTCCTACTTTCTCAGATACAAGCCCCTTGTCAAATATGTGGGTTGCAAATACTTTTTTCTCAGACTAGAGCTTGTCTCTTTATCCTCTTCACACTATCTTCTAGAGCAAACATTTTTAATTTTAATGAAGTACATTCTCTTGATTGTATTTCTTTTATGGATTGTGCTTTTGATGTGACATCTAAAAACTGTTCACCAAACCTCAGGTACCCCCCAACCAAAACTACTTTTATTGGATTGAAAACATTGCAGGAGTTTGTAATGTCCGGTAATTCAGTTACTAAAAGGAACAGTAATGAGTGTTGAAAAGTTGACATTGCAGAGTTGGTGTCAGCATGTAAGCTGGGAGGCGTTCGTGAGGGCGTATGTGGACTCCACAAAGCTCTCCAGGGCGACTCAGGTGCCTCCTTTCTCTGCTTCCTTCTCTGAATGAACTGGGAGGCAGCCCCCTTTCCCAGGGTTGCTGTCTGTGACCTGCATCCTTTCTGGGGAAAGGAGGATGCTGCAGATAAGGCTGAGGGAAAAGAAGATGTTGACTCTCAGTCCCTGACTCAGTCAAGCTCCCTAAAGAAGGCAGAATGGCTACATCCTGTCCGCTCGGTCCCCTGGGGGCACCAGCCACACAGGAAGCGTCTGCAGCATAAGGGGTTGTGACCACGGCACTGGAGGGAGCATCTTCTGTCCTCCCAGGGAGAATCACGCTCAGCTGCCATGGGGTCAGGGAGGCAACCCCTGCCAAACGCACCCTACTGTAGGCTGAGGAGGAGAGAGCAAGGGGAACACCATCCTCTAAAGGAAGATAGTGGATGGAAGGAAACCTTTGTGGACCTGCCGGGGCATGCGAGAGCCCAGGGAAAGGCCGAGAAAGCAACAAGGAAGCTTAGAAGTAAAACGGAGAGGAAGGGCCGTCAATGGGCTTTCCGTGGCTGTCGCCCCACTCCTTGGCTGGGGCAGGATCTGCAGTGACACAGGGTGGGCAGCTCTGGCAGCCAGAATTAGGTAAGACCTATACCGGGCTGCTGAAGAGGCAGTAGTCATCTGCAGAATCCTGGCTGTTAATTAAGAGCCTTCCTGCTTTCTCCAGCTCTGTGAGCTATGAGGGCCCCCAAGCTACAAAGGCTTATGCGTAAGTGACCTTCACATTTCATATTCCTGGCAGTAGACGGTGACTTCAACAGACGTCATTACTGCATGTCATCCTTTCAAAATGTTCACATTTAGATCAGCTTTGACAGATGAGAACATTTTCCAGGATAGATGATCTTGGAAGAGGAGATTTTATAACCTTCCTAAAGAGTCTGTCTATTCAGACATGCTTCCAAAGCAGCAGTTACAAAAATGCTTTGGACAAGCAGTAAATGGACATGGATAGACCTAGACATGATCTTACTAACAGAAGTAACCCAGAGAAAGACAAAAACTGTATGATATCACTTATATGTGGAATCTAAAATATGACACAAGTCAAATTATTTACAAAACAGTGAGTGACTCAGACATAGAAAACAAACTTACGGTTGCCAAAGGGGACAACAGAGGAGGCAGGGAGGGATAAATTACAAGTTTGTGACTAAGGTACACACATTACTATATATATAATAGATAACCAACAAGGACCTACTGTACAGCACAGGAACTCTACTCAGCATCTTGTAATAACCCATAATGGAAAAGAATCTGAAATATATACATATATATGCATATATATTAGTTGCTCAGTCGTGTCTGACTCTTTGCGACCCTGTGGACTGTAACACATCAGGTTCCTCCGTCCATGGGATTCTCCAGGCAAGAATAGTGGAGTGGGTTGCCATTTCCTTCTCCAGGGGAATCTTCCCGATCCAGGGATCAAACCCAGGTCTCCTGCATTGCGGGCAGATGCTTTAATCACTGAGCCACCAGGGAAGCTATATATATATATATACACATATGTATCTGAAACACAACATTGTAAGTCAACTATACTTCAATAAAAAAAGAGAAATAAATGGTGCTATCTACAGAAGTATGTCTCTGGGTGGAAAACCATAGAAAGAAACAGTGATCATTTCAATCCGTAGGAGAGTTTGGGGCTATCCAGGACATGCAGACTCCAGCATCACTGGGAACCCACTTCTGGCTTTCGGGCCCACCGTGTCTGATGGTTACATGCAGAGTTCACAAGGATGCTATGTCCCACGGTTCCTTTCTTATTTCTAACAGCTATGATTTTGCACGTACTCAAGAACTTCAAATGAATTTACAAGCAATTACCTTTCCACTGAAATGCATAATGTGATCAGGTCTTTCATTTATTTATTTTTTCATTTGCCTCTGCTCTCACCGACTCTGGCAACAATCCCTCAATCAGAAGTGAAGGTGGAGGCTTAATGACTTTATGTATAATTTAGTTTTTTGCAATGGGCCCTTCACTTACTGTTCTACAGAAGCTTAGGAGAGCAAGGCACCTTATCACACTTTCAAGGACACTGAAGACATGTATTTCAGCTCTGCCTTTTTGTCCTGTGACTTCTTTCATTTGAACTGTGTACTCAAATTAAATTAGCTGCTTTAAAATGTTACAATGTTGAGCCCAGGAGACAGCAGATGTTTTTTATTTTTTTGCATTGCACCCTAAATAGGAGATTAATGAGCCTCAATCCTAAAGGAAATCACCCCTGAATATTAATTGGAAGGACTGATGCTGAAGCTGAAGCTCGAATAACTTTGGCCACCTGATGTGAAGAGCTGACTCATTGGGAATGACCCTTATGCTGGGAAAGATTGAGGGCAGGAGGAGAAGAGGGTGACAGAGGATGAGATGGTTGGATGGCATCACCAACTCAATGGACACAAGTTTGAGCAAACTCCAGGAGATAGTGAAGGACAGGGAAGCCTGAAGGGCAGGGAAGCTGCAGTTCATGGGGTCACAGGGAGTTGGACATGACTGAGCAAATGAACAACCAAATAGCAACTTTGGGAAGCTCTGTTATATAAATATTACCTTATAAAGACTCCAACCTTTTCTATTCATTAGGTCCATTAGAGATTTATTTAGATGATTTCTTGGCTTGGATAAGAGGTATGTATTGAGATGCAGATACAGGATGTTGGCCAAAAAAGAGCTCAAGAGGGAGGGGGATTCAGCATTGGGAGCTCGTATACACCTGTGGTGGATTCATGTCGATGTATGGCAAAACCAATATAGTATTGTAAAGTAGAATAAAGTAAAAAAAAAAAAAAAAAAGAGCTCAAGAATGAATGTGTACTGCCTATCAGAATGTCACAACGCAACATTTACACGTCAAGAAACCAAATCCTATGTGCAGACATGCTCATGGTTTTCCATAGTTTTTCCCCTGTCCCACTTTTCTGCCTACACATGTGAAATTATAGGTGCACAAAATACGTTGTCTTTTCCATTTAAATCACTGTTACCTGAAGGCTCTAAAAATACTTACTGTGCTAGAGGTAGAAACTATTTTAAAAGCTGTAGCACTTCTGGCTGCCCACCTAAGTGCGATCCCACAGACCACTGCCCGGCTCATCACGCCACAAGAACTTTGAACACACAAAGCACACACATCCACATCCACGTGAAGCAGCACGCTTTTAAAAAATCCTGATCACTTTGAGCTTTGCCTTTAGTCTTGAGGATTTGTCTTACATTCTGAAAGTTGTAAAGTTGGAAGACAGATTTTTGAAATGTTTATTTTTACATACTGAACACTGGCAAATAATTTCAATGTCTCTTTTCCACTGTTCCTTTACTTGATCACACCTGTTGCACTTGTCAGGAAAAAGTATTACGATGTTTCAGTGTATGGCACCCCTTGGATGTCCAGCACCAAAGGACAAATTTCCTGGGTCTCTTTAAGCCTCCTTCCTCTGACTCCTTGAGTGTGAACTGGACCAAATCTACACTTTCGTCTCAGTCTTAACATTTTCAAATCAATGGAAAATCATAGACATGGTATGAATAAAGCAAGGTCAGTTCACAAGGTGGAAGTTCTTACATTAACACCACACAGTCATGCAGTCAATGAACTTAATCTCCAACCTCTCTACCATCTCTTTGTTGTGTTGCTGTTCCCTCACTAAGTCCTGTTTGACCCTTTGTGACTCCATGGACTGCAGCACACACCAGTCTTCTCTGTCCTTCATTATCTCCCAGAGTTCACGCAAACTCATGTCCATTGAGTCAGTGATGCCATCCAACCATCTCATCCTCTGTTGCCCCCTTCTCCTGCCTTCGGTCTTTCCCAGCATCAGAGTCTTTCCCAATGAGTCAGCTCTTCACGTCAGGTGGCCAAAGTGTTGGAGTCTCAGCATCTATCCTTCCAATTAATATTCAGGGTTGATTTCCTTTAGGATTGACTGGTTTGATCTTCTTGCTGTCCAAGGGATTCTCAAAAGTCTTTTCCAACACCACAGTTCAAAAGCTTCATTTCTTTATGCTTTAGGAAATGCTGACCTGCCATCTGTCCCAATTAGTAGCAACTTTTCAAGCTTTCTGGGTACCTGACATATATAGGATCCCTGTCCCAACTGTCTGATTTCTACCTCTTCGTGTCTTAAGGGTTAAAGCATGGTGGGGAGGGAGATTCTGACCCTGATTGTACCTAAAAGGTGCAGATGTCCAGGTTCAAATCCAGCTCTCCACGTGAACTTTGTGACATGTGCAAAAGATGGACCTCTCTAAGCCTCAGTTTCCTCTTGTCCAGAGTGGGAGTGTGGAGTGAGCTTTAAATGAGATAACATGTGGAAGGGCTTAGACCAGGGCAGCCCATGGCTGATGCCCAACCAATGTCAGCTGCTATTACAATAAAAAGGTTGATTAACCACCACCATGACGATGCCCACGACCTGCTTATCGTGATTTTCAAAACCATAAAATTATAATGATTGGTTGTCAAACTTGGGCACTGCTGGCCTGTGTTGACACATCAAAAGAAAGTCCTGTAAAGGGTTCCTTGTCCCAGCCAACCAGCCTGCCTCCTAGGGGCTAAGCCCAGTGCCGAACAGTGCAGAGACCACACCAAAGAGCCAATGGCCTCGTCCCTGGAAAACTACAGTTGGGGGGTCACAGTCATGAGACAGACAGCAAAGGGCAAAAGTGATGTACAAAGAGACACTGAATCATGTTGCGTTGACTCTCATGTGCTGTTAAGGTCTGGAGAAATCAGGGAGCACTTGGTGGGTGGGCTGTCTCTTATACACATCTCGTAGGAGAGTTTGGGGCTATCNGGGTGGGTGGGTGGGAGGGTCAGGGAGGCTTCAGGGAGACAGGATTGGACTCTGAGCACAGGCGAGCGACATCAGCAACACAGACAGAGGGGTGGGAATGAGGGAGGAGGAGATGGTCTGATCCAGCAAGAAATTTTTATCACAGAGAGAAAGGCTACAAGGAGAGCTGAGCTGAAGCTTGCTGGTGGCAGCCCAACCACCCAGAGTTTTAGGGGTTTCCCAGCAGAGGGAAGTGAGTGCTATTTCAGCGTGACTTAGGAAAGCCAAGCCTGATGGTGGTCAAGTAACTGATTCCATCAGAAATGGTGGCTCGAAGCTCTGGCAGTGACTCAAGACTGTAGGGGCCCAGGTCCAGGTCACAGCAGAAAGATCTGCTTGCATGTTATGCATAACATGGATGCACACACAGAATATTGTTCCCACAACAGTCCTGTGGGGAGACACACATCTCTTCGTCTAAAGGAGGGGCTGGAGGCTTTGGGAGGCACCCTGTAAGGGGCACCCATCACAGAGGGCATCCTCTGTCAGCACCACACGCAGGACACCTGGAAAATTTTCTTTAAAAAAATGGGTGTCTTCACTACTATATTTAAAATAGATAACCAACAAGGGCCTATCATTGTACAGCACAGGGAACTCTGCTCAATATTCTGTAATAACCTAAATGCGAAAAGAAGTTGAAAAAGAATAGATACTTGTATATTTATAACTGAGTCATTTTGCTGTACACCCCAAACCAACACAACATTGTTAATCAACTATAATCTGATATGATAAAAATTAAAAAAGGGTGTGTCTTGTATTTAGTAACCAGCAAAGCAAAGGTGACTGAGAGAGAGCGAGATGACATAGGCCTGAACAGACCTAACATGGGCCTCACGTAAATGTCCTGAAATGTTCAGAGTTCTTGCCCTCATTTATGTCTCACTTGAATGGCCAGCAATTCCTTTACTCACCTGCTATTCTCTTTGCTTTCCTGCAAAGGTCTAAACACAAGAGAGTTTCTGAGAGGCATTAAAGTCTTTCCTTTTTCTTTATTAGCCTCCTCATAAATCCAGTGGACATATCTGAAAGAAGATGCTGTAATTTTTATTGTCAATTTAATCACAATGTTAAAATCTAGTCCTAATTTAAAAAAAAAATTTATTGACTGATTTGGAGATGTGTNTTAGCCTCCTCATAAATCCAGTGGACATATCTGAAAGAAGATGCTGTAATTTTTATTGTCAATTTAATCACAATGTTAAAATCTAGTCCTAATTTTAAAAAAAAATTTATTGACTGATTTGGCTGTGCAGTTCTTAGTTGCGGCACATAGGATCTTTAGCTGCGGCATGTGAACTCTTGGCGATCCCTGACCAGTGATCCAAGCTGGGCCCCCTGCATAGGGAGTGCAGAGTCTTAGCCACCGGACCACCAGGGGAGTCCCAAGTCCTAATTTTTGAAGCATCACTTTCCCACAGAACACACCACTGAAGGCTGCAGAAGAAACACATTTTCCACAATGATTCTGGACTGAAGGAGAATCACACATGTCCCACAAATTATGGGAGACCCTGCTAGTGGTCCTTCAACATGTGATGGTGGAACAGTGTCTGATGTCAATCAAAATTCCAATGAGCTCTGCCTTGACGCTGACGCTGCAGGAACGGTTTCCTAAGGACAGAGAACTCCAACTCTTACCCATCCTTGCTCAACATTTTCTAACTTTGCCCAGAAGGGTACTCAGGCACTTATGGTGGCACCCTGGCTCTCCCTGAAGGCTCTGTATGTCTACAAATACTTCTGAAGGTCCTTGTAGGCAAAAGAGTTTCTAGGTCTAATTACAGAACAAATGCTCAGAGGGATGTCATTCTGAAAAATGGCCTTCTAAGAGTAACGCCAGCCCAGTTCAAGCACTGATTAAATTATCTGCCATAAGTGCCAGTTCACAGGAATTGTGACAACCACTATTCAGACAATTTTGGGGAGAGTCGCATGGGAAAAGCTTTGGAAAGGCAATTATAAAGGAGCACTTATTTTATGGGAACACTGATGTCAAATATTGGCCTTTTTTAAAAATAAGAAAAGCATTAAAGTTACCTGACCAAGGCAGTAATCATGACTAGGACTCAAACTCGTAAATTAAAAATTTTATTTAGTGTGAAAGAGATCAAATGCCATGTTATGCAACCCACCCTATGCCCTTTAAAACTGTTAAGGGGTCAGCGGTGTTAATGAGATCTGTGCCAAGTCATAAAAAAACAGCTGGACAAGAAAATTGGACATCTAGAGCCTAAGCAAAGCATAAACCACTGAAGTCTATATGAAAGATTTACTCTCCACCAACCAGGCACGGAGTAGCAAGACAATGAGTGATGCCAACCAGCTCTACCCACTGGCTCCACCTGCCAGTTCCAGTTCCATCTACCAGCTCAAACAACCACCTCCATCCACTAGCACCATCCGTCAGCACTAAAAGATGCCCCAGTCAGTGGGCACCCCAGTGATGGTCAGAATTAACTAAGGGAGGGGGAAAGTAGGCAAACTCCAAGGGGTTACTGAGCAAAGTAATTTTCCATCAGTTTTAAATTGCTTATCCAACTCAATTTTCTCCTCCTTCCTGCTCACCAGTTATAGTACAGGCTGTATTATTTCTAAATGCAGGCAGCCTTGACCTACACATATAACTTATAAAAAGACCAATCCTAGACCAGCTGTTACCAACATACCTGCTGATCCCCTCAACCTGACAACTGATTAGATATATTCAGAAGGACAATCTTGCTTAAAAATTAGAGCTTTTACAACCTAAATGTTCATCAACAGATGAATGGATAAAGAAGATGTGGTCTATACATATATACAATGGAATACTGCTTAGCTATAAAAGAAAGAAAGAAATTATGCCATTGGTAGCTACATGGGTGGACCTAGAGATTAGCCTACTAAGCCAGGTCAGAAAGAGAAAGATAAATGCCATAAGCGATCACTTCTGTGTGAGATCCAAAATATGGCATAAGTGAACTTATCTACAAAACAGACTCAGACATAAAGAACATGTGGTTGCCAAGGGGGAGAGAAGATGGGAGAGGAGGAGAGTGGGAGGTTGGGGTTAGCAGATACAAACTATTATATACAAGATGGATAAACAAGGTCTAACTGTAGAGCACAGGAAACTCTATTCAATATCCTATGATAAACCATAGCGGAAAAGAATATTAAAAAAATATATTTGTGTGTATATATATATCTGAGTCAGTTTGCTGTACAGCAGAAATTAATACAACATTGTAAATCAACTATACTTCAATAAAATCAATTAAAAAAAGAAGAAAACACCAAAAATATTTAGAGCTTTTAGACACAGCATGAAGACCCAAAAGTGGAAGGAAGAGAGGAAGGAACGAAGCTGCGATGGGAGACAAGTGGGCTTGGCTGAGCCCCAGGCTGAGGGCAGAGACGAGAGAGGGGAAGACAGATGAGTCCAAGAAAGCAGGGAACAAGAGGTGACACGGCACAGGGAGTGGAACATATAACCCCAGTTTTCAGGATCACCACGATTCCGAGGAGCATCAGCGCTAACATGTACGACGAAGACTAGGGAGATCCATGTGCTAAAGGGGATCTTGATAGGGAAGCTCAGCCCATCGACACATCCGTCCTGTGCAGAAAGGCACTGAGCAGAAATAGGGGTCTCAGTCAGAGAGGAGAGACGCAAGTGCTACAGCAGAAAGCATCTTGGGTAATAGGAAGATGGTGACCGAGCGTGATGACCACCATCAGGAACCGGCAGCAAAGAGGGTGGGGTCCCGTGGTACAGGAAGCATGGCCATCATGCTCATGAGTCTGCAACCCTGCAGCTGCTGGAACTACGTGATGACCAGGTTGAAAATATGGTTTCAGGATCAAGAAAGATATGTGCTCATGCTGCTGCTGCTGCTGCTGCTGCAAAGTCGCTTCAGTTATGTCCGACTCTGTGTGACCCCACATACAGCGGCCCACCAGGCTCCCCTGTGCCTGGGATTCTCCAGACAAGAACACTGGAGTGGTTTGCCATTTCCTTCTCCAATGCGTGAAAGTGAAAAGTGAAAGTTAAGTCGCTCAGCAGTGTCTGACTCTTAGTAACCCCATGGACTGCAGCCTACCAGGCTCCTCCATCCATGAGATTTTCCAGGCAAGGGTACTGGAGTGGGTTGCGATGTGGTCATGGGTAGATGCCTAATTACTCCTGGAGGAGAAAACAAAAAGATGGTCTGCAGGATACACACAAATCTATTCATTTTTTTAATCCTAGGATCTAACTTTGAGGGTCCTTGGCAGACATCTGCTGAATTCATGAATGANGAGTGGGTTGCGATGTGGTCATGGGTAGATGCCTAATTACTCCTGGAGGAGAAAACAAAAAGATGGTCTGCAGGATACACACAAATCTATTCATTTTTTTAATCCTAGGATCTAACTTTGAGGGTCCTTGGCAGACATCTGCTGAATTCATGAATGAGCAAATCAAAGAAATGCTACTTTGTAGGTGCTACAAATCCCAGGAAATCTTGGTTTTCATGGATTCTCCTTATCATGAGATATTTAGAGGGGAAAAAAGATATCTGAGAGGAGAAGGTTAAACAACTAATTCTAGATCTTAAAATATATAAGCTAACATTTCTATAGTGATTAGTAAAATAAAAAAGTGTGTAATTTCCAAAATANAAATCTTGGTTTTCATGGATTCTCCTTATCATGAGATATTTAGAGGGGAAAAAAGATATCTGAGAGGAGAAGGTTAAACAACTAATTCTAGATCTTAAAATATATAAGCTAACATTTCTATAGTGATTAGTAAAATAAAAAAGTGTGTAATTTCCAAAATAGTAGGTGGAAAAATATGAGACAAAAATTCAACTAATTAAAAGTAGGCAGGAAAAAGTGGGGAAGAGGCATAAAAAGATGGAACAAGCATAACTCACAAAATAACAAGACAGAAATGAATTCAAATAAATAACTGCAACAAAGTAAAAATGTACCAAGTGGCAAATTAGTAGATTTTAAATGTAAAAGCTATAAGACTTTTAAAAGTAAAAATTAAAATAATAAAATCCAGCTACATGCTATTTTTGCAAAGGGTTGCAAAGAGTCAGATACAACTTAGTGACGGAAAACTGACAATACGCTATTTATAACAGACACAATTAAAATATAGAGATTGAAAATATATATCCAGGAAAATACTAATTAGAAAGTAACTGGCATAGTTATATTGAAATTAGACAAAATAAATGAACAATAATGATATTACTGCCTAATGAGGAAATGGTCAGTTCACTTGGGGGAGATAATTCTAAACTTATATTTACCTAATAACTTAGATTCAAAATATATGATTTCTTTTACCCTCTTTCTATTGACTACACCAAAGTCTTTGACTGTGTGGATCACAACAAACTGTGGAAAATTCTTCAAGAGATGGGNTAATAACTTAGATTCAAAATATATGATTTCTTTTACCCTCTTTCTATTGACTACACCAAAGTCTTTGACTGTGTGGATCACAACAAACTGTGGAAAATTCTTCAAGAGATGGGAATACCAGACCACCTTACCTACCTCCTGAGAAATCTGCATGGAGGTCAGAAAGCAGCAGTTAGAACTGGACATGGAACAACAGACTGGTTCCAAATTAGGAAAGGAGTATGTCAAGGCTATAAATTGTCACCGTACTTATTTAACTTCTATGCAGAGTACAACATGCGAAATGCTGGGCTGGAGGAAGCACAAGCTGAAATCAAGACTGCTGGGAGAAATACCAATAACCTCAGATATGCAGATGACACCACCCTTATGGCAGAAAGCAAAGAGGAACTAAAGAGTATCGTTATGAAAGTGAAAGGGGAGAGTGAAAAAGCTGGCTTAAAATTCAAAATTCAAAAAACTAAGATCACAGCATCTGGTCCCATCACTTCAAGGCAAATAGATGGGGAAACAATGGAAACAGTGACAGACTTTATTTTGGGGGCTCCAAAATCACTGCAGTTGGTGACTGCAGCCATGAAATTAAAAGACACTTGCTCCTTGGAAGAAAAACTCCTAGATAGCAAAAGTAGAGACACTACTTTGCTGCAAGGGTCCATCTAGTCAAGGCTATGGTTTTTCCAGTCATCATGTATGGATGCGAGAGTTGGACTGTGAAGAAAGCTGAGCACCGAAGGACTGATGCTTTTGAANAACTCCTAGATAGCAAAAGTAGAGACACTACTTTGCTGCAAGGGTCCATCTAGTCAAGGCTATGGTTTTTCCAGTCATCATGTATGGATGCGAGAGTTGGACTGTGAAGAAAGCTGAGCACCGAAGGACTGATGCTTTTGAATTGTGATGTTGGAGAAGACTCTTGAGAGTTCCTTGGACTGCAAAGAGATCAAACCAGTCAATTGTAAAAGAAATCAGTCCTGAATATTCACTGGAAGGACAGATGCTGAAGCTGAAGCTCCAATACTTTGGCCATCTGATGTGAAGAAATGACTCATTGGAAAAGACCCTGATGCTGGGAAAGATTNGGATGTGAGAGTTGGACTGTGAAGAAGGCTGGGTGCCGAAGAATTGATGCTTTTGAACTGTGATGTTGGAGAAGACTCTTGAGAGTCCCTTGGACTGCAAGGAGATCCAACCAGTCCATTCTGATGGAGATCAACCCTGAGATTTCTTTGGAAGGAATGATGCTAAAGCTGAAACTCCAGTATTTTGGCCACCTCATGCGAAGAGTTGACTCATTGGAAAAGACTCTGATGCTGGGAGGGATTGGGGGCAGGAGGAGAAGGGGACGACCGAAGGTGAGTTGGCTGGATGGCATCACGGACTCAATGGACGTGAGTCTGAGTGAACTCCGAGAGATGCTGATGAACAGGGAGGCCTGGCGTGCTGCAATTCATGGGGTCGCAAAGAGTCGGACACAACTGAGTGACTGAATTGAACTGAACTGAATGCAGATATAAGCCTGCTTGCTTCTAATGTAACAGCCTTTGGGGAGAAGGAAAACTATGCAACAGATTCACACATATGATAACAGAAAAGAAATGATAACAGAAAAGATGACCGAAAAGAAACGAAAACAAAGAAATGAAACTCTGGTAACAATCTGAATCTTCTGCAGTAAATACTCCATTTGGATGACTTTATAAAAACCAAAAACTAAAAATTTGGTTTTTCCCTTCATCTACAGCAAAAGACCCAGATATCATGAATCAAAGATTCACTAAGATCACACTGATTCCAACAACTATACTTACGGAAAAAGCCTAGAGCGCAACAAGCTACCATTGGGAACAAGAACTGCAGATTATTGGGACAGATGGTTGATGAACCCAAATAAACAACTTTCTTTTTTAATGAGCTGATATCAGGTGTTAATTCTATCAGGATTTTAGAGAGATGTGAAATAATATTGATATATTTTTCTCCCACCCTTTGAGAATTCAGTTGTTCTCAAAGTATGATATATAGAACCAAAAAAAAGTCCATAAGACACTTTCAGGAGTCAATGAGGTTAAAATTATTCCATAATAATACTAAGACATAATTTGCTTTTTTCCCTGGGTTAACAAGCACATTGATGATACAAAAACAACGATGGTAAAAATGCTATCACATTAACACAAATTAAAATAACAGGACCAAATTATACCCATAGTGTAGTACTCATTATATTCTTTATTGCCAAGCACTCATAATTTTTTAAAAAAGAAAACATTTAATTTCACATAACAGTGTTCTTAATGAAGCAGTAAGGTTTTAATTAAACCAGACTTTTGCATTCATATCTTTTTATCACCTATATGACAAAATGGCAGATGAAGAGAAAACACTTCTACATTCTGAAGTATGATGGCTTTCTCAAGTAAGCGCACTTGTGCAGTTGCATTAAGTACAAGATCAACTAGCTATCTTTTTAGTGGAACACCATTTTTACTTGAAAACACAACTGTTAAGACATGCTATAATTATTCAGACATGTTTTGACAGACATTATTTTCAAAACTTAATGAAGTGGACTTCATTTCAAGGAAAACAACTGACAATATTTGCTGCAATGATAAATTTCAAACTTTCAAGGAAAAATTGGAATTTTGGAAAAAGCAGGTGTGTCATTATAAACTAGACAGTTTCCCAACGCCTAAATAATATTCTGATAAGAACATTCATGATGTTAATAAATGTGACATGAATTTGTCAACTTTTAGAAAATGTACAGTACTCATTGATGAATACTTTCTAAATAGTCAATGCTATTACAAGATTATTCATGGGTATAGAGTAATTAAGGCCTTCGATGGTGGCTCAGTGGTAAAGAACCTGCCTGCTAATGCAGAGACATGGGTTCAATCCCTGGGTCAGGAAGATCCCCTGGAGAAGAAAATGGCAACCCACTCCAGTATTCTTGCCTAGGAAATCCCATGGACAGAGGATCCTGCGTGGGCTACAGTTATGGGGGTCTCAAAAGGGTCAGACACGACTTAGTGACTAAACAAAAACAACAAAGAGTAGTTAAACTGCAAGACAGATCAAAGTGTTTCATACTTACTGCTGTGAAATAGTTGCCAGGTCGAGATTCTATGTTACAATCAACTGTTAAGAAACCATCTATTGCCAAGTTTTGGGTTTTGGTGTAGTTAAAAAAAACCCTACAATTATCTTAAAAGAGTATTCTAATACACCTTCTTTTTCTAACTGCGTATCTATGTCAAGTCAAAACTTCACTACACTTCAGTCCAATTTATATAACACAACAGTTTGAAAGCAGAAGCAGATATGAGAAGCCAGATAAAGCAATTTGCAAAAAATTTAAACAATGATTTTTTTTTTCTCTTTTCTGTAATTTGGAAAGTAGTTTGATGTAAAATATGTTTTTAAATAAAGTATAGTAACATTAAAATGAGATTATCAATAAATATGTTTTAATTTCTCAGTTTTAAATTCTATTTCAGTTAATACTGATATCAAAAAGTCAAACAAAAAATGTATTTTGGAATTCTAAATAATTGTTAAGAATATAAAGGGTTCTACTCAAGAACAACTGCTCTAATTAAATTTTTATTCATTTTGTATTTTACTCTAATGTTTCTGTCATTGACAGCTATGCCCCTTTATTTCAGTCCTTGGGCTTCAATGACCCCTCTTTCAAAACTCTCCCTAACTTGTGATATAGTATGACACTTGAGTTATCTGATATAGCAAGAACCAAGCACATGCGTGCTCAGTCGTGTCCGACTCTTTATGACACCATCAGGTTCCTTTGTCCATTGGATTATCCAGGCAAGAATACTGAAGCAATTTACCATTTCCTTCTCCAGGGAATCTTCCTGACCTAGGGATCAAACCCACGTTTCCTGATTCTCCTGCAGTGGCAGGTAGAATATTTACCACTGAGCCACCTAGGAAGCCCATATGATATGGGCACTTGCACAATAGACAAATGGATGCTTGGACCTGAGATATTCTCCATGAGCAGCAGTAGCGACATATACATACAAATGTATATGTTAGAATACATATATTCTAATTAATTTATCCCTCATTTTATTTAATCTTTGTAATTCCTTGAGTTAGATTCTTTTTTTTTTTTTAATTTTATTTATTTATTTATTTTTAAATTTAACTTTACAATACTCTATTGGGTTTGCCATACATCGACATGGATCCACCACAGGTACACACAAGCTCCCAATCCCGAATCTCCCTCCCACCTCCCACCCCCCAACGTCTCTCTGGATCATCCCCGTACACCAGCCCCAAGCATCCTGCATCCTGTATCAAATAGAGACTGGTGATTCGTTTCTTACATAACAGTATATATGCTTCAGTGCCATTTTCCCAGATCATCCCGCCCTCTCTTACTCCCTCTGAGGCCAAAAGTCCATTGTCTATGTCTGTGTCCTTTTGTTGTGAGTTAGATTCTTATATTACATAGAATGTTTTCTCAACAAAAATGTTTGCATTGTAAGGAGCTATTACTATACATTTTTTAAAAATAAAAAGAAATGATTTCAGGATTTATTCAGCAGCTTAGAGAAGTCACCTAGAACATTCTTTTGTTCCTTTGCTCATTTATTTGACATCCTTTTGCTCTTTCATCCTCAGTGTATTGGTTTCTTTCTTTAGACTTGTTTCAAATAGTCTCATTTTTGCTGTATCTCCAAGTATCACATCTTCATACAACAAGCTCCAAAATACAAGCAATTTAGAAGGAAAGGGATTCTCTTAGTATAGCATTCTTTCCCTGTTAGGAGGAAAAATCTTTCACAGAACTACCATCAGCTTTAATCTCTTTGGCCATATTTAACCTTATCTCTAAATTAACCATAAGGAAAGGAGTTTATGTAAGCTCTCCGGAGTCACCAAAACATGCCTTGGGTTGGGCATACTGCTGTTGAATAAATTTTAGTTTCTTAGGAAACAAGACACATGGCTGTTTAAGTTATATATTTGTATTCCGTGCTTAATGGGATACATAAGGCCTCTGGATGAGAGAACAGATCGTTATGCACAGAGCACTGAGTGCTGGTTCTCCAAACCCCAACCTTCATTGGGCAACGTGGTGAAAGCCTGTTATGACCTCATGCCTGCAGTGAGTTTGTACCGCTGAGGAGGAAGCATGATTTGTGATACTCAGAAGTTATACAAGACAGTTAAAATATCTGTCCCTCCTTCCCTTGAAGAGAGAGAGAAAGACCTTCAAGCTAGAACGTAAACAAATCTTTCCTGGGACGGGAGTGGAAAGTCCTCAGCCTTCCAAAGCTGGAACAATAGCAAATGGTCCTAGGGGAGGCAGGTCTAAACATCTTTGGAGCAGTTCATCATCTTATGCTTTCTTTTAACAAAGTTTTTGAGTGAATTTTCTTCAGAAAATCCTGACCCTGCACAAATGTGAAAAAAATTATGGAGAACTGTCCCCCCAAAATGGAACACCAATATTATCCTTGTTTTACAGAAAAGGTGAATAGAGCTCAGAGATGGCAAGGAATTTGCCAAAAAAGAATTCTAGTTCAAACCTAGGTGTTTTTTATTCCAAAACTGTTTTTTCATGGATATAACTTTTTGTTACTACTTTTTGTAACATGTGGGAAGGTGGAGGGGAGGAATCCATAAATGAATTCTGGAATAATAAATTATAATTCCAGTTGAAGGCTGGAGGAGAAGGGGACAATAGAGGATGAGATGGTTGGATGGCATCACCAACTCAATGGACATGAGTTTGACTAAACTTCAGGAGTTGGTGACGGACAGGGAGGCCTGGCATGCTGCAGTCCATGGGGTTGCAAAGAGTCAGACACGACTTAGCGACTGAACTAAACTGAACTGAACTGAACTGAATATATTTTACCACTGAAAATATAGTTTATTTTATTCTTTGATATCCTTACTTCTTACTCAGACTCTTCTTAGAAGCTAATCATGATGTCTAATGTTAAATAGCTAATCTCTTGAGTCTATTTGTCAGAGATCAAACCAGTCAGTCCTAAAGGAAATCAGTCCTGAATATTCGTTGGAAGGACTGATGCTGAAACTCCAATACTTTGGCCACCTGATGCGAAGAACTGACTCATTTGAAAAGACCCTGATGCTGGGAAAGATTGAAGGAAGGAGAAGAAGCAGATAAGATGGTTGGATGACATCACCCATTCAGTGGATATGACTTTGAGAAAGCTCCAGGAGTTTGTGATGGAGAGGAAAGCCTGGTGTTCTGCAGTCCATGGGGATGCAAAGAGTCAGACATGACTGAGTGATTGAACTGAACTGAATGGAATGTTAAATACATGTGAAAATATATTCCTGGTAGCAACAAACCAAACTGTAAGTGAACTTTGAAAAACATGTTTTAAAGCTGTGACTGTTTATAGCTAAAAAACCTTTGCTTCCTTAAATATGACCTAAGAGAATACTTTGGATTTTGAAGCAAAAGCCTCCATTTATGAGATATAAGTACAAAGAGACATTTTGTTGAAGAAAATTGTCACTACATATAAAATACAAACTCAATACCATTTTTCAGCCTTTAAATATGTCTGCTATTGACCATCTAATACAGCAACTCCTACAGATATCGGTGGTTATGAAATGAAAGATTAATTTTTTTTTTCAAAAGAAACCTTGGGCAATTCAAAGTAATATAATACCAAATTGAATGCCACAAACTGAGATATTTCTTAATCCTTCATAGCTTCTGGGAAGGCATTTTGCTCTTTGTAATTCAGTCTGCACTCCACTATCATCATTTCTATAAGTCAGAGAGGGTTGTTTGTGTTCAACTTAATGTCAAATATTATTTGAAAGTATTTCTTAGGATTATTATGCTGAAAAGTCTTTAAGTAATAAATGTTATTTATGCTTTATATGTAGCTTACAAGTTTGACAAAGTATAAAATAATAAAATTACAAAAAGAGCAAAAGAAGAATCTAATAAATGAAATACCAAAATCTATACACATATACACAAGTTTTTTCACCTGTTTTTAAAAAATAGCCAGAGTGAATAAATGTACTTCATGCACAGTTGGTTAAAATCAATTGTCTTGATAATTTATGTATCTTTTAGTAACCCTCTTCTAGCAGACTGCTCTAATTTTAATCCTCAGTTTTGGAAACAAATTGGTGCTGCCAATGGATGAATCTTTTGATTGTTTACATAAAAGAAAACCTTCCATTTATTATTTTTAAGTAAAAATTTCCATCAATTGTGCCACATTGGAATGCAGAGTATATTTATTGTTACTTACAAGTCTATGATAGAAATCAGAGTAATAAAATTGTTCAGTTTAGTTTATCTGATGAATTTTATGGCCAGAAAATTTCTGCCTAAATGCATGTCGAAATGCTAAGGAATGTTGATAGTTTTCTTACTTGTTTTCCTGGGACTCATTGTCTTATTCAGAAAAAATAGCTGATTAAAACCTAATCAGTTCACGATAGATATACAGGCTCTAACATATTTAAACTAATAGACAGCATAAAGAAAAATATTCAAAAGTTTAAAATCTTTAAATGTAGGAAAAAAAGAAAAGTTTTAAAATAAATATGAAAACACAAAGATAAAAATTCCAAATAATTGGAATTTTGAAGGAAAATTCTTTGGACACTTAAGCTGTTGTATGTGTATGTGACCAGGCGCTCAGACATGTCCAACTCTCTGCAACCCCACAGACTAAAGCCCACCAGGCTCTTCTGTCCATGGAATTTTCCAGGCAAGAATATTTGAGTGTGGTGCCATTCCCTACTTCAGGGGACTTAAGATGTTAAATGACTGGAAAATAATTCAAATCAAAGATCAGAGATAGTGTGGAGTCAGGACTGAAAAATTTTCAGCATCAGGCTGTCTTTGGAATCATTACTGGTTCACTTTGCAAGCAGAGCTGCCTCACACAAACACAAATACATTTGTTTTAGCCTCACATAATAGCACATTGGGCTTCCCTGGTGGCTCAGAGGACAAAGAGTGTGCCTGTAGCGTGGGAAACCACGGTTCAATCCCTGGGTCGGGAAGATCCCCTGGAAAAGGCAATGGCAACCCACTCCAGTATTCTTGCCTGGAAAACTCAATGGGTGAAGAAGCCTGGCAGGTGGCAGTCCATGGGCTCGCAAAGAATAGGACATGACTGAGCCACTTAACAATAGCACATCACAGGATGGAAGCTTTTGTTTAATAGTTCCACTATCAGGGATTAAACTTAAATAAGCCAGAAACAGAGACACAAATGCATTCTCAGACAATGAAGTGTAAAAATCAAACAGCCAATTTGATAAAATTGTTAAACATAAGCGATTTTGAAAAAAGTGACGTTTTTATTATTTTTGAGAATAGTTCTTTTTTTTTATTTTTATTTACTTTATTTTACTTTACAATACTCTATTGGCTTTGCCATATATTGACATGAATCCACCACAGGTGTACACGAGCTGCCAATCCTGAATCCCCCTCCCAGCTCCAACCCCACAACGTCTCTCTGGATCATCCCCGTGCACCAGCCCCAAGCATCCTGCATCCTGCATCGAACATAGACCAGGGCCTCGTTTCTTACATGAGAGTATACATGCTTAAATGCCATTCTCCCAAATCATCCCACCCTCTTCCTCTCCCTCAGAGACCAAAAGTCCGTTCTATATGTCTGTGTCTCTTTTGTTGTCTCACATATAGGGTCATCATTACTATCCTTCTAAATTCCATATATATGTGTCAGTATACTATATTGGTGTTTTTCTTTCTGGCTTACTTCACTCTGTATAATAGGCTCCAGTTTCACCCATCTCATTAGAACTGATTCAAATGTATTCTTTTTAATGGCTGAGTAATACTCCATTGTGTATATGTACCACTGCTTTCTTATCCATTCATCTGCTGATGGACATCTAGGTTGTTTCCATGTCCTGGCTATTATAAACAGTGCTGCAATGAACATTGGGGTACATGTGT